>VZTA01008149.1:0-40145 GCA_013398855.1 Mohoua ochrocephala
GGTCTTTTCCACCCTTAATGATTGTGTGATTGGTATCCACTCCCCTGGTCTCTTTCCAGAAATACCCTACTTTCATTTATTTGCTTGTTAACTTTTTCAGGTGTGTGGAAGGGCTTCATCCCTCTCTGCTAAGGGAACACATTCTTTCGAAACAAATTAAGTGTTCAGCCAGTTAGCTATAGAAGTGAAAACCAGCTGGAGGTTCTTTCCATTAGCAGGTATGATAATTGGTGTTAGCTGAGAAACATGTGGGCTGCTTGGAGCTGTTAAACCAGCTGAAGTGTGTTTGAGCAGAGTAAGATCAGAAGAAGTCTTCTTTAAAGGAATAAGCTGGAAACAGATACTTAAAGTCTGACTTCTTTGATGTCTTTTTCTGGGAGGCCAGAGGATTCCCTGACAGGCTGAAAACCCAGGCATCTCTAGTAAGCTTTCTCCACAGATGTACTTAACATACTTCATTTTTATGTTTTTTGTTAAGTAGTTACTGGAATTACTCAGATTTATTCGAGCAAATATATTCTAGAAGTGAGGTGGGTGGTGCTCCCTTGGTTGTTTTTTGGCGTTTGTTTTTGGTTTTTTTTTAATCTGACCATCTTTTCTTACTGTTATTGTGTCCTTTGTAAGTGGCGGGTGTGGTGTTTGAGGGGTGTGGAATGGATGTGGGGGTTCTGTTTTCACTGTAAGTGAGGAGTACCTGGCTTCTGACCTTGCAGAAGTCTGACTTGCTGAGTTTAGAACTTACTGAAGGGTGTATGTCAAAAAGTCTTGTACGAAAGAGTTAGCATGGATTTGGTCTGGCGCTGACAAGAAGCCCAGGGAGCAGGGGAACTGTAACTGTATAATGAACCATCTTCTGAAGGCAGTTGGTGTCACCTAGTTACTTACATCCAGAATTTTGCTTAGCCTGGCTGGTCCAGATATGTGATGATGAGGTTGACTCATCTTTTCAACATTTGTACCTTGGTGCTTCTGTTCTCCTTGGGCAGTGTTGTTGTTGAACTGATTTCAGTGTGTAGAAGTACTTGAATAATCATAATTTGAAGAAGATGTAACTTCTTAACCTCTAACCCCGGAATGGTAACTGGATGGAAAGATCCTGCCAGTGATACTGCTAACTCTGTAGTTGCATGAATTGGTCCTGGATGCGTTCGAAAAAGTATTCTCGGGTTTATTCTGGAATCTATTTTTAGTGGTAGCATTGTCCACTTTATGGAGTATGCTTGAAGTTTAATTTGCTTTGAATAGAATTATTGCTTTCACATTCTTTGCCAACTTCATTATCTCCAGGTAATATTTTCTGATGGCATCTTTTTAATTGCTATTTCATCACTCAGGTTGGTTGTTGTCTTTTTTTGCCCATTAGCAATTTCCTTTTCCCAAGTGGAGTGCATGACCACTTTGATGCAGGGGAAGAAATGTTTTGTGTATGGGGGGAGTAGGAGGAATCCTCCCTCCTGCTTTAACTTTAGGACCAGCTGTGATTTCTGGCTCTTTTCCTCTTCTCTGTCCTCCTCTTTTCCTTTTGGAAATGTTTCAGTAACGTTATGGGGACTTGTGCTTTTTTCTTTAAAGCACACCTGCCTTGTTATGCATTCTTTTATACTGTGGATAATCTGAAGCTGTGAAGAAATGAGTTTTTCCTACTGTAATGGTTTTTATGATGTGCAGGGATTTTTTTCTCATGAATAAACAAACAGCTTTCTTCTCACTTTACAAGGTACAAACAAGATTTCCCTGGTTATCTGTTGCTTAAAATCCAGGCACTTATTATGCATGTCTTTGGCTCTTCAGATCCATGTGCAGGCTGGAAGCAGTGGGTCAGGGATTCTTTCATTAGGTGCACAGTCTTGGTCTGCAGTGTCAAAAAATGTTGCTCAGAGATAATCCTTAGACCTGTGTACGATGAACTCCTGATCCAGGTTCCTTGTGGACATGTGTCAAAGGCACGTGAGTGGTTTTAGCACTGTGCAAAGGCACATGTGCAGTTTGGTCATGTTGAGTTCTTTTTTCTGATAAGGAATTACATTTTTGCTGCCACCAATGTTGTGTTCTAGGGTCCTGGTTTGAATCCCTCACCTTTGAAATGACTTCTGTGTTAGTCTGTGATGCTGCAATGTTACCAGAATTAGGGATGGGAAGCTCTAAAATGTCTGTTTAGAATCCAAGTACAAGTCCAGCTAAGAGGCATTTGGTTCTGCTCTGAAAACTAAGTAATAGCAGACAAGCAAGGGAGGAGGCATTATACCTTTCTCTGTGCTGCAGTTCTCCGTGAAGATGTGGTGCCTTTTTGAAGAACTCTGGAAATAAAAGCAAAAAAAATCAAGTTCTAGATAATTTTGTAGCTTTTGGAAAGATATGTAATACGATGAGGCTTGGGCCTTATTTAGTGTCAAGGCTAAAACTGCTTGCTGTGAACATCCCCAGAGAAACTTCTTGATGTAGTGTCTTATTTCTGCTGCTCTGCACATGTAGGGTACTTGCTCATGGTTTTAATGGAATCCTCTTTTGTAATAACCCATTCTACATAAATGTATTTAAAGGAGAGTAGTAGGGGAGCCATGAACCCCCTATGAATTGGAGGATGCTTAAGGTGTTCTGCCTTCCCTGTCAGCTTCCTAATGGTGCTAAGATCCAAATAGTCACCTCTGCAGTGTTGGCTGGTGGGAAACTTGCTTGAAGATGGGTTTACAGAATGTGTCTTTAATTTCTGCACAGAATGTGGTCCTCTCAGGAGGATCCACGATGTTCAGGGACTTTGGACGACGACTGCAAAGGGATTTGAAGAGAGTGGTGGATGCAAGATTGCGGCTTAGTGAGGAGCTCAGTGGCGGTCGGATAAAGGTATGTGAACGTTTCAAGTGCATTAGTTACATGACTAGTGAAAGAAATCAAAGTTTTCACCTCACTAGTGAACATACACTGTACAGTCAGTAGGATGCGTTTATGTGTTGTTAAATGCACTGGTAGCCTTGCAGTATATGACATCTCTTCATAGGAATCTTAAAATTACTGTGAGCGATTCTGGCTTTCCTTCTAGGAAATGTGTGAGCAGTAGGCAAGAGGGATTTAACTTCGTGTCCTTCATTGTAGTTATCAGGAAGAGTTTTATGACTTGGTCTCCTAGGGGGAACATATCTGAGTAATAAGTGTAGTAGTGATGTGAATGGAGGGTTAAAGGTGTCCGGTTCTGACCACGTTAAGTTTGAAAACCAACTAAACGTGAACTGTTTTCCTTAGCCCAAACCCGTGGAGGTTCAAGTGATAACACATCACATGCAGCGTTATGCAGTTTGGTTTGGAGGTTCCATGCTGGCTTCAACAGTAAGTCTTCATCAAAGTTCTTAATTTTTATTGCATGTTGAATTGTGGGTGTATTTGATCTGAGTACTAAGTTTTAAACTTTTTCGTTGTGACAGCCTAAACTGTGTCACATTCTGGAATCCTTACCCAAGTTTTATCTCTGTAAAATTTGTGCAGGGCAGATGGGAGCTTTACTTGAGTAAGGATATCGTGAGTTCACATAATTCTGAAGTAGTTTTGATGTGATAGTTGCAATGTAGTGCCCTTATTCCTTAAATCAGCACTAGAGATTAGTTAGGACTTTAGGAATATAGAATCCAAATCAATGGTGTTAAATGCAAGAGAGAAGCAAATACGGGAAAATGGGAGCAATTGCTGTCTGCCAAGTAGGATTTCTTACTGCTGTGTTTAAAAGCAGTCTTCTGACCAGACAAACTTCTCTTGATTAATTGCATTCATATCCTAACATTTCTCATTTTATTGCATTTCAAAAATATAATACCATGTCATAAAGCTGCAATCTACAGAAATGCTAAGACGTTATTTTATTTGTTGTTTTTTTTCTACTCGATATGTTCTTATGCCTTTTGGGGGGGATTTGTTTTATATTTTTGTAGCCAGAGTTTTTCCAAGTATGTCACACCAAGAAGGACTATGAAGAGTATGGCCCTAGTATTTGTCGTCATAATCCCGTTTTTGGAGTCATGTCATAATGCTCATCCAATGGAAATGAGATCTCTGATAGATACTGTGCTGGTGAAGAAACTCATGCAGCGCAGAGGAAGGCAGCAGATACTGTAAATACTGAAGCAAGATGTGGTTAACTCTGAGGCATTTGGATCACCATTGTGCACTAAAGCACAGCTTACAGCCCCGAGTCATTTCAGTACGAGCCATTTCTCTGCTGACTACTCAGAGCCTTTCCTTCTTTCTTCCTAAATGTGAGGTAATTGAAAATAGGTAAGTCTCGGTTTAGGAGGTTGTGCAAATACTACTGAAACTGAATCTAGAAGAATAAGGCAGTGTTTTACTGCTTGTGGAAAGATTTAAACCTTTCCCACTTGTGCCCTGAGTTTGCAATCAAACATTTAGCAATGGAGCACTAAATACCACATTGCCTTTAGGGGAGTTGGAATGGATACAGGTACCTACCCAAATGGAATAGATTGCAGGATTGGGACAGTACTTTGTAAATGTAGGTTTTCATACCATTTTGTATTTTATGATATTGGTAGGGTGAATTGATGACTAGTTCCAAGCACGAACAGCTATCAATGTCATGGAGTGGTGTTATGCGTTTCCAGGTGTGAGGCATGTATTGGAGTTGTGCTGGTATATTTTTTGGGGGGAAAAAATAAGCCATCTATGATAGAAGCCGATCTGTTCATGTTTGGATGATACCAAGTGATTTACAGTATTGTACGAAGTTTATTATAGCCACTGTTACTTTGTTTTGAATTTTCTGAAACTGTTTTTTAGGAGATGATGTTTTGTTTTGCTGTTGGTGAGTGGTGGATGACACACGGGCCTTGCACCAGTGAAATAAAAGCTCTTAACATCTTTATGAATGTTTGTGGTTGTCCTGATTTACTCCCCCACTTCGTCTCATGAGGTTGGTTTGGCATTTATGTGTCAGTGTCTGTGGGATCACATACACTGAATGCGAAGGGACCTCTGGAGATTCCTGGTCCAGGCTCTTGTTTAGTGCAGGGCTCACTTCAAAATCACCTCTGTTTGCTGAGGGCCAGTCAAGTTTCTGAGAATGGAGGTTCCTGAACACCTGGGCAACCTGTTCCATGGCTTAACTGCCTCGTTATGGGTACATGTTTTTGTGTTATGGGCAGAGCTTTTGTTGTTCTGTGGATTAAATCTAACAGAGTAGGAAATCCTGCTTGCCCTGTCCTTGCTGATGCTTATCCTATCTCTGTCAGCAGAGGTTTTGTACAGTTTGTGTAGCCCAATAAGAATTTTGTAAGACAAATCAATTTGATTTTAGCTGGCATGAAGGGATTGAGACCAACCAATTATTTGTTCAGCATAAGTTAGAAATTAAACAAAATGGGACTGCAGGACTCAAGCCTGCTTCTGAATGCTTTTGAACTTAAAGCTCAGCACTCAGGGGAAAAGCATTGAAGCACTGCTCTCACTAAGAAAGAAATGGATATTCTATTACAACGTGTACTGTTTCAGCTTGTTCCACTGCTGCATCAACTTGTCTGTGTTTAAATCTACATTTCAAGTTTGTCACTGCACTGCTGCCTACTTAGGATTTTGCCCTGTACAGAAGAATCCAGAGCCGTGAGCGCAGCATGGCTGGAGTTGGGCTTCAGAGGAAGGTTTCACACATTTGGTGCATTGAGAAAGTGGTTGCTGGGGCACCAGCACACTCACATGGGTGCTACAAAATAGGGAATGCTGGGCAAGTAGCATGGGAAGTTACATGTGGCTTGCAAACAGGTCTAGACAGGCATTAAGGCATCCCGAAGTTTGCAGGAGGTGGGTCATTTTCTGCTAAAAACTTCTAACATAAGGCATGGGCACCCGTTTTGTTTTTGGGGAAAAAAAAGCTTTCAGAAAGTGAGCAAGACTTGCATTGAAAACAAACGGGGAAATGTGCTCATGTTTGGTCTTCATTAAAAATATAGCTAGTAAGAATGTTTAGGATGTTTGAATGATCTGAAGCTGAATTTCCCTGTTCTTCAACTTTGTGGAAGGCTGAACTGCCTGCCACACTGCAAACCATGTGAGTCTAAAACAGTCATTGGGCTGAAAAAAATCCAAGGTGAGATTTGTCAGGGGACCAATGCAAATGTGAGTTATTAGCACCCCCTTCTGTCTTTATGCTGTTGGGATAATTTAAGGGCAAGTAAGCTTGCCTTTTCAGTTACGTTTTATGGATTTCTTGCAAATAGTTAATGAAAAGCCACAATGACACTGAAAAGGATCCCCTCACCTTGTGTTTTGGGTGCTGACCTAAGAAGACACGTGTGGATTGGCTTTGAATCCTTTTGGACAGAGGAAGGAGTTGAACCCAAGACTTGTAAACAAGAAGGGCCAGCAGGTACCTAGTCCACTTCCAGGCAGTTACACACCAGCAGTTCCTAGTGGGCTTCTGCACAGCATGATTTCCTAAGGAGTGCTCTCTCTTTAAACAAAGTACATTTCTGGAACTTTTTGTTTGAGTTTGTCTGCTGCTCTTACAGCTGTTGTTGAAGGGGTTGTGATCCTGTTTTGTCCCTGGTGATCACAAGATGCTTCTGTGAGATGATTTGAAGTGTTAACCTTGCAGGCAACTTCACCCCACCCCTGCTTTCCTGAACACAGTGATCTGTTAGAGTGCTTCACCATGCTTGGTGGAACTGCAAGTTTATGAATAGAACAATGAACCTGGACTTATATTGGTCTTGAGCTTTGCTGCTGCTTTCTATGAGTCTTGTGAAGTTGGTTCCTCTGGTTGGTTTGTTTGCTTTGGGTTTGTTTTTTTTGTTTGAGTTTTTTAAATTGGCTTCTAGAATGCCTTGAATGTCTATTTAAAAGCGCTTCAAAGATCTAGATCAACAGCTTGGCTTCAGTGGAGGGACTGCATGGAGGCAGAGCACAGGTAAGCTAAACTGCAGCAAGTTCAGTCAGATCTGCATAGCTGTAATTGGGACTTTTGGCTCTGTTGAATGTTTATGATACTGTGTGCCCATTAGAAAAAGGGATTACCTGCCCCCCTCAGCCAGTTAGCAGATGATGTGTTCTGTCGTTGATTAACTTAGACTTGATTTGAGTCAGTGCTCTAGAACTGGAAGGTATTGTTTCCTGCTAACAATCTTCTGAGCCTTTCCATTTTTTTTCCAGTAGTATTTAAAAACACCTGAAGCTTTTATGAACCTGAAGAGCATTGTGTGTATGTTCAGTGTGGTACTTCCAATTATCCACAATTAGTGAAGTCTTGACGTGTACTGGAGTACTGATCTTTCTGTAAATAATTCATTCTTTATGATCACTGGGTTCTCTCTCGTCTGGAAAAATTGCTGTTGTGTCAAACAAGTGTTGGAGATGGAACAAGCAAAAACCTTATTAAAAACCACCAGGGATACTGAGATATGCAGCCTCCAGCCTAATTGGAAAGTGTGTTGCATGACATTAAGAAGTGATGTGTGGTGCTGTCAGATAGTTACAGAGAATGAAAGCTCAGGTAAAACTGTGAAATGGCCACTTACTTCATTTTCATACACTGGTCTCTAGCAAGAGCATTTTTGCAAAAGGTAAAGAAAAGCACAAACTAGCGGAGTGTCTGTATAACTTTCCAGCTTCTTAGGTTTCCTTACTGCAAACTAAACATACATGATGGAAGAAAAGAATCAAAAGGGTATGTATTCATGCCTTGCTTTTGTGGTCACTTTTGTTCTTGCTGTTTCAATGATCCCTCTGTTGATATCCAGGGCCTGATCCAAAGTCAGTGGAAAAGATTTCTCTTTGGCGTTACTGATCCTGTAATATTCTGTATTCTTTTGCATTTATCGCAGCCACTTGCCATGTCAGTCTTGCCCGTGCTGCATCACTGCGTCAGGCAGGTCACTTCATTTCTGTGTGCTTTTTCCTAAACTTTTCTTAGGGACTGCCTCTTAGACACTACCTTAGCACCCAGTGTGTCTGCTCTGACATAAGTGACAAATCCTTAGGTGCAGATGTCTGACATCGTCACCTGGGCTTCAAAGAGTAGCATAAATTACATTCTGAGGACGAGTCATCTCATCCTAGCATGTATGCATCTAAAAGAAGTCGGTTCACTCGTCCTTTGTCAGTGCTTCTTCTATGCAGTTAATTAATAAAATTCTATCGTGTGATGCACAGATGTTACATTTAATTCTTAAAGGCTCAAAGTTAGGGGAGGGGAAAAAAAAAATCCCAGCCTGATTTTGGTCTCTGGGCACTGCGGGTGGAACACACTGAAGCACTGTGGCTGAGGGAGCTGAGGAGGGGCTGCTGCAGTTCCCTGCATCACACCCAGGAAAAATGCTGAAGGATGCTGCTCTACTGCTTTGGCTTCCAAACAACCTGACAATTTTTACCTTGATATTGTTTAAATGAACAACCTCTGTGGTCCTGCTTGTGTGTTCACAGCTTGGGTCTTGCTTTGCCAACCTGCTACATGTTAGTTACTCTTCCTGCCTGTTCTTATGAAAGATTGAGTAACTCCTGTGAGCTGCAGCTTTCTCTGGTACAAGGTAAGGGTGAGCTGTGCCTGGGGACACACGGAGCTGCCATGGTGTGATCTCAGAGCACAGAGCTCTCAGCAGCTTTCTCAGCTGTACCAGCACTTGTCACATTGTTCAAGAAGGAGGTTTTGTCCACTCTAAGCAGTGCTTGTAGAAGTGGCATTTGTGCCTTGCAGCCCTCTCCTGCTGGACAGGTGAAAGGCTCTGGAGGAGCCTGAGAATCCATCTGCTGCCTTCAGCTATTGTTGAAGTAGAGGTCAAGCTAAATCAGGACATTTGGATTATTTTTCAACTTTCCATCGGGTGAAACTGGGAAGAAGAGGGAGAATTTTGTAACTCTTTTAGGGGTTTAAAGGAGACTTTCCTTCCTTACCAATACATTACAGTAAAAGCCTGTGTCAAACTGGGGAGAGGCATGGGTTTCATGTAAGTACCTGGAAATAAACAAGCTCTCTGTTACCTCTCCTGCTTTTCTCATCCTATTTTCCCTTAAGTCCTCTTGAGTTCAGCTGGTGAATAAAAGAAAGTTATATTATTAGTAATTGTTTCTTACTTAGGCCTAGTTTGAGGTTGGGTGCTGCTTTGCTTCTGATTCCAGGAACCTGTTACATCTTCCCAAATTGCTTAGACTAGTCTAAAATTAAAGACTTTACATTTCCCAACAAACATGGTATCTTGTGTTATTAATGAATATACGGAAATAAGGAAGGAATTTCACCCTCATTTTCAATTTTATCTTCCAGTTTAAACAGGGCAAGGAAGTGACAGAGCTGCCAGACAGGGGAGGTGTTTCTCTGCATAGGAAACAAAGTGAGTGGATGTGGATTTGAAAAATCAGTAAATAGAGGGTATTTATGAGAATGATTGCCACCACAGATCTTGAGTTTCTGATGCACTTGAAGAAGTGGTGCCCTGTTACGTGTGTTCCTATCAGTAAGTAAAGGAGCAGAGTGGTTTAACTGCGAGGCTGTGTTCCTCTCAAGCAATTTTTCTGCTGTTTGCTGTGCTATTGTTTTTTTCCAGCACCCTGTGGAGTAATGACAAGAGTTGCAGCCACTTTTACAAAGGGAAAATTGTTCACTACCTTCAGCGGGTTGCATGAAGGAGAAATACATTTTTAATGTAACCCTGTATTGCTTGTAATTCTGCTGCTGCTGGTAATCTACAGTTGGGTGCAGGGTGTAGTTGGATTAGTTCCAATAAGAATTAGTTAAAACACAACAGAAGATAACGTTGTTGAGGTGGTGGGCACCTCCCTGGCCCACAGAGGGGCACAGAACTGACAGGGTGAGTGTGCGCTGTCTTGTGTGTATGGTCTGTTGTGGTTTCACTCCATTTTGGACTGGGTCAGCTTCTGCTGCAGTGTTAAGTCTTCATAACTTCTTTCCATAGAATTGCTAGAAATCTACTTCTGCACTTTTCTTGCACTTTCTGCACTATGTAGAGTGACATACGTGGCAATTTATGACAGATTTGTTTCAATAGTTCTGACTTGTGCGTCCAGTCAGGTGCTCTTGAACACCAACTACTGATGCAACAAATCTGCAGAGTGAGAGTAGAAATCCTGGTGTTTACAGGCTGTATATTCTGATGTTTATTAATTAATTAATCCTTGTTTAACAGCCTGCATTCCTGGCTCTGCTGTTGCTTTTGCTGTGGCTCTTGCACGAGTTTTTAGCACGTTTGCTCGTGTAGTTGTATGGTATGTCTATAATGCATTCGATGATATTGCCAATTAAAGGATTACAGCCAGGATCTAATTATGGCCCTGTGGAATAAAGTTTTCAAATTATTCTGCTGAAGTCTGTAATTACACTGTGTGTGCCCTGATGCCAAGGATTAATAGGGGGATTACAGACTGTTTTCCTGTAACATGCAGTTCATGGATAGGCTGTTCACAACTCACTGGCTTTAAGGAGCTGGTGACCTCTCCTGGGGAATGTTATTAAAGGATACAGTCCAGTAGAATGGTTTGTGTTATGTTACGCTTGTTTCCTTCCCTCACCCTGAGTTTACCGTGCAGGGACTGGTCAGAGTAGCTCAGATCTTGGGTAGACAACTCTGAAATTGAAGTATTAAGGAAGTGAAAGCAGACAAGCTTCAGTAGCCAACCCTGCACTGTTAAACTCGCTTCTCTTTCGCACTCTTCCATCACACCTCAGCAAAAAGCTGTGGATTCTCCATTGCAGTGGAAGGGAGGTGGGAGCTTTCATGATATATTGTTACATATTACACAAGTAGTAGGATATGAACACTTTATTTCTGCACATCTGGAGATGATGCACTCCAAGAACCTCTTCAATCAAGGCTTCTCTGGAGAACTGCAGTTGTTTAGTTGTAATGAAGATAAACCACTGCTGGTGCTATTTGAAATGGATGAGAATGTAACCAAGGACTGTCTTTGGAGTAGCAGAAGAGTGCCGAACTGTTGGTTGGAAAGCTTAGGTTGCTTTCTGCCAAATTGCAGCATGTAAACTAAATGCCATTTAACTTTGTGAACTTGGATGACTCTCCTGAAGGGAAGTATCAAACCTTAGATTAATTTTGAAATGCTTCATCTTGTTTCCCATGTCAGTTCTGAGTGGTTGAAGCGATGCTTGTAAACTTAAACGTGCTCAAAGCCCTTCTTTGGCACCGAGACCCACTTTGCATGAAACAGCCTGTTCCTACTCAACTCCCCTGACTGTGCCAATGAAGTGACCAAGTCCGGGCTGCTTTATGGGCTGGTCTCTGCACTGTGTTAATTCCTGAGCTGTACTCTGCCTTTACTTGGCTCGCTGACAGTTGGCCATGGCCAAAATGGTGCCGTGGATCATGATTACAATTTAACAGCCGAGCTGATGGCACTCCAGCACCTGGGGATGTTCTTGGCACTGTTTAATTTAGCAGCATAAATCAAACCTGTGTCTTTTGAGTAGCAGAGTGATGCTAAATATTTCAAACAGGATGTTTTATTTTCTTAAGACCCCAGGTCTTTGTCATGCTGGTTTTTACATGAAGCTGATTTATGTTTTAGGAGAGTGCTTTTACTATAGTTGCTGGAGAAACGTGAACCTTGGACTGTCAGATAATAATGATGAATAAAGACTCTCCAGTTTGTTTTAATAAAAAAATAGTTTTTAAGACAGTGTTCCTAATGTCAGGATAAGATTTAAATGTGTAAGTTGAACATCTGTAACAGTACAGGTCAGCTTACACTCCTGACTTTTTGTAGCTTTTGCAGTTTTTCATGGTTAACAGGATTTTTTCCTTGGTCTTTTCATTTCACTGTTTTGCATGAGTTACCATCATGTAACCTCAGTAAAGCTCTCATCACAGAGATGTATCTAGGATCTAATTTGTCTTTAGGAATCTTTCCTCCTGATGGGAGCATGTGAGAAAGGAAGAACCACCCTGCCCGACGTTCACGATTCTGCGGACGGCTTTACGGAACTATCAATCGAACAATTTGTCCTGGAGTATTGCCACAAATAAGGCCTGGCAGCTGGAGCCAGCCTGCTGTGTGCATGGCATGAACATTAAAGCTCTTCTGTCTTCCTCTTCAAACAGAAACTGCTTTGAAACTCTAGTAAAAATTCTGCTTTGTCCTTTTGTGTCTGTATGGTATTTTCCCTGTTCCCTCTGCCACAGTTTTCTTTTGTCTTGCTCCTAAGAAGTTGGCATGGATGTTTTGATTAAATGATTAAATTAACAAAAAAGATTGGCTGTGACAAAATCTGACTTTTCAGTGGAAAGGGGAAGACTTTTTGGGGACTCTGCTATAAATAGTAGCTTTTGAGAACAGGGAATACAGTTCTCAGTATTTGGCAAGATGCAGTTTTTTGAACATATGCCTTCTCAAATGAGTCCCACTTAATAAAATAGTAAAGCAGAGTTAAATAATACTGCTAGATGCAGTTGCCGCTGTAGTTTGCATAGCAGCAGAAGAGCAGTGAAAAATAAGTTGTTAATATCAGCAGATGGCAAGTGTGGGGGTGTCATTCTTTTCAAAGCCTAGCATTGCTTTCTTTTTCACAGGTTAGGCTGTATGCTCGTAATTAAAGCCAAAGAAAGCAAATCTTTCACAGAACAGTAATTTAAATGCATTCAGTGAGTTAGAGACCCTGGGTTGTGAGTACTCCAAAGTCTTGATAACTGAAGGTAACAGTGAAATTAATTCCACTTTCCTTTCCTGGTGCTGAATGTAGCTGGGCACCAGCTCAGCCCAGCCGTCAGTTAAACTGCAAAGATAGAAACACCTGAAACATTAAACGAAGTAAACTGCAGCACAGCCAACTCATTTTTTTCTGAAGGGAAGGTCTGCTTGTTCCAATCATGATTTGTGCCACAGGCTTTTATAGCAGCACTGTAAAAATCTTATAAAACTTGTATTAAAGATCAGCCACCCTTAAACGTATTAGGCTTCCAGCTGTGAGCAGATTTGTCCCAGAAGCCCAATGAGTTTTGTTTGAGGTTCCTGATTTTATCTTTCCTTAATTGTGTTTATTATAATAATAAAGCTATTTCTTGCTCCTGGGTGTGTACAGAGCAACAAGCAATTTGTGATTAAATGCATGTTAGGGTCCTGGCTGTAGCACTTAGTGATTCTTGAGGCATTGTGTCTTCAGAGACAAAAAGAAAATTCTGCTCCAGAGTGCACACTTTAATTGTTCAGATAGATACATTAAACTTTTACACTTGAATAATAAATTAGGTGGAAGAGGAGCTGCCTCTTTGCAGCCACTTTTTACCTGCTCCAGGCACCACCAGAAATCATCAGCTGGCAAATCAGCAGCTCCCTGAGACCGTTCAGGTACCTTCTGACCATGTCCTGAGGGTTGGTGCTCCTTGTTCGGGATTGCTCCCCCATCAGAGGGATGGTTCTGTAGCTTCTAAAGGTAGCTGTCACTTGAACCAGACACCCAAAATTAAGCACTAATATTTTTGTTGTTTTTTGGTTGGCTGGGGGGTTTTGGGTTTGGTTTGGGTTTTATGGTTTGTTTTTTTTTTTGTTTAAAGGAAGGATTTGTGATGGGCTGCTCGGCATTTTCTCAGCCTGAGTAGGTTAGTCCAAAACCCAGTTTTGATAAAGCCCTTTTTCATGACAGGCATTATTTTTTTTTTGTGAGGAAAAGAAAATATTTCAGTCCCCAATGGAAATTGTTCTTTTCCAAATGATGCCAATTACACATCATATGGTAGTTAAGCTACACTTTTGCTATGATTGGCTTTGGTTGGGATTTTCCTTTCCTTTTGGACTGCAGGCAAGTGCTTTCAGGACTTCTCTACCTTTTTTTTATTATTATTTGTTAATAAGTTTTCATTTCATTTGAATCCTCTCAAAAGTTTGGTCAAAGTGCTATTTTGTTTTTGTGAACTCCAGTAAATCTAATGTTCTGACCAATACTGTGTACTGCCAGAGATGCACTCAGCACTCTACCAGGCCTCCACGGCAGTAATTAACAACAGATACTCATTTTCTTCAATCCAGATGATCTCTGATATCATCATGGGAATGGTAAGTGCTGACTAGGAAGGCAAACATATGGCAGCCTGGCACAGCTGCTCAACACGAGCACCTCTTGCTCTAGATCTCTCAGGTTTTTGGTTTTGTTGACCATTCTGTCAGGTTTTTCAGCTCTATGAAGGGCAGCAGAGTGGAGCTAGATGTGAGCAAATCCTCCTGGAAAGGGGGGGAAGGGTATTATGAAAAATTTACTTTAGGATTTTTCCTCCTGAAGATGTCAGCTCTCCTGTGAGGAGGGTATTCCTCACGTTTGATATTCCTGATTCCTTGGTGAGTGTTCAGGTAACTCGCTGTTGTGTGCTGAGAAAACGGGGTTATAATCCCGAGATGACGTGCTGGTTTTTCAGGACAGAATTCATGTCTTCCACTTTATGATTCTCAGATACCTGATCCTGAGCTCATCAGTTTTGGCTCCCTTTGTGATCCAAGGAGGGAAGTGTGTGCTGCTGAGTGCAATTCACACGGGTCTGAAATAGGCTAGGGGAACCACTCCATGGCACTGCCCGTTTCTTTCCGTGCAGTGAGATCAAGACATGCAGCTGAAACTGGGTGAGAGGAGTTTTCTTCAACTCAAATCCATGTCGCAAGCTTGGGCTTAAATTTTCTGGTGGTATATCCAGTCTCTGACAAGGACAGACATTTGCTAAGCTTTCTTCAGAAACAGCAGGCTTTTTCTGAGCCCTGAGGGGATCAGGACTAAAATCTCTGAAAGGCTGAGAAAAGCTGTTTACTTCTAGGAGCAGGGAAAGAACCTGCATTTCTTAATGAAATTTCTGGTAATGTTTTCATGCTGCCCTGAATTTTGAGTCGATTCAGACATCCATTTACCAATTACCAGCTGGTAGTAGCACCAAATTGAGTGTAACCGTCATGATCAGATAAACTGTGAGTGTTTATTCTTTCCATGCATCCTTTCTTCATTATTCAGTAGTGCTTTGTGATGCCGTATTTTAGCTGCCCGATGTAATTTGTGTGAGTGCGAATATTACATTTTTTCAAAGGCATGGGGTTGATGTGCAGTGTCAGAGCTGAGAAGGTTCATTTCACATTGTTGTTGTTTGTGACAGTACTGCTTATGTTTAAAGATCTTCTTTTGATGTCTTTGAAATCATTTTACTCCTGGACTGTAGCTATTCTTGGGTCCTTCCGTATTTGTGTTTCATGAATCTGCTTTTAATGTTATTTGCTTCTTATCTTTACTGAGCTGTCAGCATCTCTTCCTTCTAACAAACAGGGCTGCAATGACTTGCTATATTGTGATTTATTGAGAGCCAGGGACATCAAACAAAGCATTTATTATAGCTTTGGAGTTCAAGAATAGTTCAGATTTGGGGCTTCATCCTCCTTATCCTAAAGGCAACTGTTAGTTCATCAGTGACTGTAATTCCTGTTTCTGGGTCTGCATTTTTTGCCACTCAAAGAACAAACTCCTAAATAGCTTTATGAATTTATTTAATATCATTTGAGATTGCTTTAACCTTTTCCAAACCATGAATTAGAGCTTCTAAGAAGAAGCACACAAATGATGAGTAGGAGAGCAGTATGTTAAACTGAGCACACTGAAAGAAGATTGGGACTAAATCCTGACCACTCCTTGGGGGGAAGGAGGGCAGCCAGTGGAGCCTGTTCCCTCAGTATTTGTTTGCTAAATGGATGTTAAGGTGGGAGATGCCAAAGGGACCCTGTTACCTTGAGCCTGATCTTTTGTTTTTATGATAATCTTGATGGGAATTACGAGACCTGAGACAGTCACACCATGGCTTTGCTGCATGCAGGCTTCTAAACAGCTGGCCCGATCTTTTGGACATCTCTGGTTACCTGTGGTATTGATGAGGAATGAGACAAGTACTAACAGGGCTTTGAATGACAATACCCAGCTCAGTGGTCCTTCTCTTGTCCTGACACAAAGGTGATGTGGTGCTAAAGGTCTTGGTAAAAAAGCTGTAATGTGATTCCTGTGGTGTGGGCTAAAGTCCCTGTGTGATCTGTTTGCTGTTGGTGCAGCAGGAGGAGAAGTAAAGAACTTGGAAGACACAATCATTACCTTCATATAAATTTTAAACATATAAAGAGTGCCAAATCCATTGGCCAACAGTTCCAAAAATCCCTTTTAGCCAGTCTGAAGCATCACTGTGATCAGTCCAGCACTCGCTGTTCAGAACATTTGGACAAGTCCAGCTCGGTGGTGTTTTCATTGGTGCTGTAAAACCAAATGCAGCGCTTCTGTTCCCTGCTCTCAGCTACTGTGTGATGGCTGTTATTATACAGAGCCCATCCATCATTGCAGCCATTCAGCTGCACGGTACCCAGCTGTTTGTCTTGCACACTGAAAATTACTGTCAAGCGTCCTGTTGTTTCAGACAGGTTTGCTCCTCTGCAGTGAACAACAGCAATTGCCTTTGACATCAGACTGCTGTGTGTCAACTGCCTCGAAATTTTGAGGCGCACCCCAAGTCCCTCATCACAAAGACGTGACCCAGGAAGAATGACTCTGAAGAAGCAAAAGGCAGGTGCTGTTACCTACAATTATTTGTACCATTCTACCTGCTCTTCCGGCCACATCATGGATTGTAAGGTTAAAAAGGGCAGGCTCATAGCAGAAAACTAATTCTGTGTCACAGGAATGGCACCCTCCACTTACACGTGGGTTTTGTTTTTGCAAGTCAAGACCTGTGCAAGGTGACTAAATTTTGACGGCCTCTTCACAGGTGGAGAAGCAAAAACAGGGGGCAGTAGATAACTTGCTGTAGGAAGTACATAGGGTCAGTGGTGGTGGTAAAGTATCAAAGGTTCCTCTCCGATCCCAGACCGGAGCATTTTCCCTGCTCACACTCAGGGCTGTCAATATTCTCTTGCTCTGGGCTGCCGTGTTCCTACACGTTACTCTGAGGATAGCCTTCTCATTAAATTGTTTACAGGTGGGTGATGTGCTGGACAACCCACACTTGTCTTTTTGCTGCATTGATTGGGAGTGCTGGGCACATCACAGGGCCTTTAGGTTCTTTGCAGGAAAATTTTCTCAGTGAACACACCAGGGTAAGTGCAGCAGCTCAGTCTGTGTTCACCCTTCCTGAATCGCTGGCAGAAGCAACATGAGCAGCTCAACTGTTGGTGCTTTTGAGCTATAGTGTTGCTTTTCATTACAGCACCATTTTCTACATCTGGAAATCCATCACGTGGATTTCCCATGTGCTGTGCTGGTGTCTTTTGAATGTGTACAGTGGCTGTGGGATGTCAGTGGTGGAAGTAGACCAATATTTCATGAGTGAATGCTCCTGAATAATGTTCATTTATTTATTTATTTGTTGGCGGCTTTAGAGCAAAGTTTGTGAGACACCAGCCTGCACACAGGGGCAAATGTCTCTTACCTCCCTGGCTGGGAAGGACTGTGACAATAGATGTTCTGCCAGCAAGGCCTGGGATGTTTGGGAGGGAGTCACCTATGGAAAGCATGCACTGGGGAGAAGGCAGCAGCCAGGATCAAGCAACTTGTTTTCTCCAACCTAAAAATAGAAGAGCAACAATGGTGGCTTGAAAGAGGATCTCCAGTCCCTCACTGTTTCTGGGGAAGGTGTTTCAGTTTATCCTCTCGCTTGGGAGCACAGTGCAGTTCTGTTAGTCAAGCTGTTATGATAGTCAGGCGTAACTGTAAGAGCTTTCTTAGGGAGTCAAAATCAGTGTTAATTCACTCCAAATGGCTGCATTAGTCTGGGTTGTGTTGACTTTTGAACACAAAGGGTTGTGGGTCACAGAGGGATGGGGAGGAGGGTTGTGCTGATATTCAGTCCAAAGCCCACGGGCACCTGATGATGTTTTCTTTGCATGCCTTTGCTGCACAGGTCCGTGTGCCTGCTGGGTCCAACTCTGTGCCCATCTTCTTTTGGAGATTGCTAGGTTTATCATAGCACTACCTCGTGTCCTGCTGATTACTGCAGTACTTCTGGTGGTCCTCAGCAAGAACCGGAGCTGCTGTGCAGGTTCGTAATGTGGGAGAAGATACACTGGTTTATCCTGTGTGATCGATAGGGAAAGTATGCTTATTGCTCTGTAATTTTCTCTAAGGAAGCTGCTAAAAGTTAAAATGCTTTTAAAAAGTTGATTTACTCGTTGTTGTGCTTAACTTGGATAAGAATGTGAAAACATTTGGTTTTCCTAATTTTGATGAAAATAGTTTGTATGAAGAATTTCCCAACAGCCGTCCACCACTGTCATCATGAACAGTCTGCATTAACCTGTTGGCTCCTGCTTTCTAGTCAGTTTCCTACTTGTAGTGTTAGGATCCTGTCATTACACTTGATAATTTAAAAAAATCCCAAGCTTTTGGCCAGTTCATTGTGTGAAGTTTTAACAGATGCAAATTTATTATTCCTCGCCCAACATTTGTATAAGCAAACGGAATTGCACCACTGTGGTTAGCCTACAAGGTGCAAAGTCATAGATACTGAACAGCAATTTCCTTCATTACTCTGATTTTTGTGGAAGTAAAGTGCTTCTGGTATAGTGCCAACCATTTTTTTTTTCCCAAGGTCATTTCTATTTAATGTATCGTAGTGCTTAATCCTGCTATAGCTCTGCCTGAGTTGAATTAGGAATCCCTGTATGCCGTAACAATTTCTTTTGAAAGGATACCTTAGTAATACTTCTCAGAAGAGTGAAATGTCCAGGTATTAATAGGTACACTTTTTCAGGGATTTTGAAGATGGTAAAGAAAAGCTGTCACACACCTCAGTGATCTTTGCTGAAATTTGACCGGGGCGCTTGATGGAAGTGTGGAGGCAGCCCAAAGTCCTGGACTTGGTTTGCTCTCTCCGTTTCAGAAGTGAGTGGGAATAGCAGAGCAGAGCTTTCAGGAAATGTCAATAATTGGGAATCTGATGGACAGATGTTGCCATTTTTATATGCCCTTTATACAGTCAAAATATGTCTCTCATCAGTCCTAGCAGGATCCCCAGCTCTCAGTAATGATTCCACCTGTCACTGTCCAGTGCTTGCTGTCCCATTAGAGATGAAAAACAGACTATAATGTTCAGCAGTGATTTAAACTGGGTCTGGAGAGGCTGCTTGGTCCTCATCTTCTAATTTTGTCATCTTCAGAAGAGCATGCTTTAGGAGCAGTGGTGGGATAGGAGGATTCAGTATCTGAGGGGACCTTGCAGGTTGTCTGGGGAAGAGTGGTCTCACTTCTTCTCTGCTGCCTGTGTAGAATCCTGAACCTGGCAGGTGTTAATTAGCAGCTTGTGGCCAGTGCCATCAGGAAGAGCTGGAACACAACCCAGTGCTTGATGCATAGCTCCAGTTCACATCCCATTTAGGTCACATATACAATAACACCCTATGTATAGAAATGCTACAGAGCACAGAGCCCGCTGCACCTTTTGGCAGCCACAGGAATGACTGCATTGCTGTTGTCTTCTGTAATGAACATTTATGTCTTTGGTTAGAACACATCTAGTAAAAAAACCCCTTCAGTAAATGGTTAGAGGTAGCAGGGTGGTGTGTTGTGCTTTTTTTGCAGAAAACTGAGTTTAGAAAGATTCAAAATTCCAAGGCCAAGACATTTTGCAGTGAGCAGCACCAAATGAGCAGGGAGAAATAGCTCAGAAATGCTCTGTAGAACAACATGTTTCAGTTCTGCCTGCGTGTACCAGCCAACAGCTCTTATTTACACCTGCCCCGGAGTCTGTCAGCTTTGCCACAGACAGAACATTCTGTCCCCTGTGTAGAACAGCCTCTCTGTTGTTGTGTGCTTACAGTCGCCCTGTGCCACTTGTCAGCCCACAAACCACACTCACCCAACACCTCATTAGCACCCAGGTCTCAGGCCAAGGGGTCTTCTGTCCCAGGAAAGGTCTCCATTACCATCAGAATTGTGCTGCCCCTTCTAGGAACCCCTCTGGCTTTCAATAAAACCAGTTAACTTTGGGAAAGCTGCTGAGTGGCAAGAGCTTTCCATTTGCTTGGCTGGGCTGTGAAGGGAAGGAGTGGGAGGAAAGAAAAACCGCAGTGAGTGTGAATTTGTGTAAGATGGTTTTTAGTTTCTTGCTTTTTTGTGAGTTTGACTTTTTCACAGTTTGATGCTCAGGAAGGACACATGACCATAGAATCACAGAATGGTTTGGGTTGGCACCTTTAAAGGTCATTTAGTCCAAGCCCCCTGCAGTGGGTCGGTACATCTTCCCTAGATGAGTTTGCCCTTCTGTGGGTGCTTGATTTGACAGCCTCCTGTTGGGATTCAATGCAGTGAAAGGAGACTGTGCTTAATAAACAGATGCAGCCCAAATTTCCAGAAGACCCTAGGAGTAAGGCAGAGATATCCATGAAAGCCTTCTCATGTATTTGAATGTCTTACAACAGCCATATTGTTTTCAAAATAGTTTTGCTGTTTTTTACCTACTTCTTTTCTCCTCTAAAAGTACTGTCCTAGATGACAATTGTAATGGGTTTAATTTCATAACAGAAATACTCCAGGTAGCAGTGTTTAGCCATCACTACAACACGGGGATTTACCCTGTTGCCCAGATGCTCATCGGTAGATCCCTGTGACTGTGTGAATTAAAAGAAACCATCAGCCAGCCCTAGTTTGTTAGTTATGGAAAGGGAATTAAGGTACTAATTGGAAATGGAGTGCATAAATTTGACTGGCATGAGTAGGAAATGCCTGAGGAAGCTGACAATCCATCCCCACAATGTTGCTCCTCAGAAATTCTAATTAGAGATAGCAATTGGGTCCTTTGATTTTTTTTTCCATGTGCACTCTAAGCAACATGAAACCAATTAACTTCCTTATTGCATTGATACATTACTTTATGTACAGCACATAGTGATAGAAGACTTTTCCACTTGAATTCTTGCCTTTTGGCCTTTAACAGAAAATCAGATAGTTGCAATTTATTGGACAATTACAGATTATATAGGAATGCAATTTTTTATCTTTTTTCTACCAGAAAGGAAACCCTAGACCTTTCTACTTCTAGAAACTTTTTTTTTGTACAGAGCTTGTGATTTCTCAGCAATTTTCTAAAACCTGATAAGGATGCACATTAATTAAGTTTAGATGAAGGAAACTTCTTTGCAGTTAATCTTTAAGTCTGACTGCTATTCTGAACCAAAAGCTCTCCTTGGCTGGGAGTGGGTATTTAACCAGGATTTTGTTTGGAGGCAAGGCCTGAGTGTGGGCACTGTGCATGTTTACACACAGGATAAGCTATTAACTGAAAATAAGTGTCTTGATCCAGTTTGAGATGATTAATAAATTTAGCTTTTCCTGTTCTGACTTTCTTCTGTTTAGGCAGGACTTATTTCTGAGGGCAAGTTTTATAAAACTAAGAATGAAAGTGTTATGGTGATTCCAGTTACATTGCCCTAACAAAGAGAAATACTGATTTGAGGCTGGTGGGGGGTTGGGAGGAGGCAGGAACTGATCTGTCTCAAGACATTTACTCCAGGCCTTACTTCCATTTCCTTTCTTTATCAGTTGTTCATTCAAGGCTTATAAATCAAGAACAACCATGACGATTTCTGTGAACCAGTGTTTGTTTGGGGAAACTCAACAAAGGGTGAAAACTGGCAGAGACTGGAGTACCTGGCACTGTGTAAATGTGGATTTATGGTGTTAGACACCCCCAGTCACTCCCCGTCGTGGCCTCGCATGGTGCTGCCTGTACCCCATGATGCAGAAGGAGGAAGAGGCTGCCTGCTCCCGTTGTTGGACCCTTCCCAGTTGTTATCACAGCTCTGTCCAGCTCTGACAAATATCCAGACCCAGCTCTCTGTTCAGCCATCACCCCCAGACAGATGCAGCTGTCTGAGAAACCAGTTTCTCTATTGCTCAAGAAAGCAATGCAGGACAGCTGTACTTTATTTTCTGCATAAACAGTGCTGAAGAGGTCCTTGGCAGTGAATTGAAGCCCAGCATGAGCCTTCAGCTTTTGCAGCGGCGTGGTCCAACCTTTGCAAGCGCTGGATGTGGGAGTGTGGCCCCATCCCCATGATCTCCAGGGGTGTAACCTTTGCCCTCTGGAAAATCAACTCTTTTCATCTCCTCTCTCGCCTCCCCTGTCCCTCCAGCAGCCGCTGCAACCACTCTGTGGTACCAGCTTCCTACCTGAGGGCAGGGAGCAGAAAGTGGGAGAGGTGGGATGGCTGCTGCT
Source organism: Mohoua ochrocephala (assembly GCA_013398855.1). Classification (NCBI taxonomy): domain Eukaryota; kingdom Metazoa; phylum Chordata; class Aves; order Passeriformes; family Acanthizidae; genus Mohoua; species Mohoua ochrocephala. The sequence goes on from VZTA01008149.1 coordinate 22,164, forward strand.
GCCTGACACAGTGCAGGGGAGTTGCTGCTGGGCACATGGGTGTTGGAGAACCAGACAGTAGCTCAGGTGCTGCCAGGTGCATTTGAAGAGGCCCTGCCTGCAATGGTTTCAAGGAAATTGAGCAATTTCTGCTCTGCCATCTCCTACTGGTGAACCTGCAGTGCAAAATCAGCTGCATTATACAGACTGGCACAACAATATTGAGAGCTGGAATTTTTATTTTTTTTTTTGTGCAAGATGCTGAGAGAGTTGCAAGAAGGGGCAAAATCTCTTTTAAAGCCAGGTTAGATTTAACATTAAGGAAAACAAACTCAGAAGTCTCAGAAAACTGAACTTAATGTCTTACTGGTTTGTATTTATGGTTGTTCTCGATCCTGTGGGAGTGATGAGAAGTGGATTTTCAGACTGCATATGCTCTGTACTGTGATACTTTTCTGTAAATCCAACTTGCATATGTGCAGTGGTGCAAGATACAGTTCTGTGGTACTGAACACTATCTGATGAGCTAGAGGGAGCTCTTAGACAAAGATATGTGCTCTTTCAGCCTTGCTTTTTCTCTTCAAAACAGTGATTTTAATATCACCAACCTGTCATGACTATTGTTTTCCAAACTTATGACAACATTTAAAGACTTGGAATAGGTTTTCGGTGTAAGAAATTGGGTTTTGTTGAGCTCATTTGCCTGTCCGATCTCCACAAAAAGTTTGCGCACCCTGATAGAGGAATATTTCAGCTTCCCTTACAATGAATTCCTGCTACGGTGGAAAGGCAAACATCTGCTTAAAAAAAAAAAAGTCTCATTTTTAATTCTGAAGTTGGCAGAGCTGTATGTAAGGGGTATTTTCCAGTGAGAAGAAGCACATTTGCTCATGGGGTGCTCCTGTGCTCAAGTGTCTGCTCCTTAACAGCCTGACCCAAAGCTCTTTGCTGTCTGTGGGATGTCACTCATTGACTTCAACAGTTTGACCCCAATTATTTCCTGCTGGAGCTGTGGTTTCACACAGGAAGAATTCTGTGTCTGTTGTCTTGAAAAGTTTGTGAAGACTCTGCAGGTTTCCTCTTACTAAAGCTTCTCCCTGCTCTCACATCTGGGTTTGGTAAAAAGGTTTTGGTGCTTTGTGAATCTTGAATTATCACTTTCCCCTGCTCAGATTATCTTTCAATGATTAGTGAAATAAACCCTGCAGCATCTCACAAGCCCAGCAGTGCTGCTGTTCCCAGTTTACAGGTGGAAGAACTGAGGCACCGTGAGCCAACTGCGTCCATGGAAACATGGGGGATTTCTGTGGCAAAGCCACGGAGCCCCCAAATGTTCCTGTGTTCCCGCCTTTGCCTTGCAGCTTGGATTATAGGGCTTGCAGGCTTTTAGATGTTTGCACATGTGTCAAGACTAAACTTGCAACCCTTTTCCCTTCTGGTCAAGAATTTTGCTGTTTTATTTCTGAATATCAGTACCTCCATGAGATTCAAACTCCCTGACTGCCCCATACCTCAATGTCCAGTTTGTTGAACAAAGCAGTCGTGAAATGTCTCAGCTGGGTGTGATGGATTCTTACCTGCACATCTTTTACAGCGAGCTGGTACCTTGATACAAAAACGTTATCTCTTAAGCCTGGACTATTGGCATTTGTAATTCAAGGCAGGATACGTTTTTATGTGTGGAGATAATGGGGAACAAGTCTAAAAGATTCCTGCACAAAAGCAGCACTAAAATCAAGTGGAGCATGGAGTCCTTTTCAGTGCAGATGAAATCAATGGCTCTTTCAGCTCCAGCTGCCACACGTGATGTCCCAGCCAGGTCTGTCTGTGCAGGAAGCTGGTGATGCTGGGAAGACTTTCACAGGCAGAGGGTTAGGTCAAGTACCTGGTTTTGTGGAGGATCAGGAAGAACTGCCTGTGTAACTTCACCATTGACATGACCTTTCTTTCCCAGGGAACAATTTGTTCTGAGCAGGATCAAAGCATCATTTATAGGTTTCCATTTCAAAATAAATGCATTCAGAGTGAAAAATAAGGAAGAAAAAAAAAAGAAGAAATAATTTTAAAAATACTTTGGACCCCTTGAAAACTGCCTTATTTTTCCATTCCAAGATGTTTCAAATAAACTCCACTCACCACCACTCCCTGGGCCTGGCCATCCAGAGAGATTTTTACCCAGTGAAGAGTACACCCATCCACACCATGGGAAGCCAGTTTCTCCAGGAGAATGCTGTGGGAGACAGTGTCAGGGGCTTTACTATAGTCCAGGTAGCCATCCACAGCCTGTCCCTCACCCACTAGGCAGGTCACCTTGTCACAGAAGGAGATGAGGTCGGCCAGGCAGGACCTGCCTTTCCTAAACGCCTGCTGGCAGAGCCTGATCCCCCGTTTGTCCTTGTGTGCCGTGTGATGGCACTCAAGATGGTCTTCTCCGTGACCTTCCCTGGCACTGAGGTCAGGCTGACAGGCCTGTAGTTCCCTGGATCCTCCTTCTGGACCTTCCTGTAGATGAGCATCACATTTGCTGACTTCCAGTTAACTGGGACCTCCCCAGTTAGCCAGGACTGCTGGTAAATGATGGAAATTGTCCCAGTGAGAACTTCCACCAGCTCCCACAGTACCCTTGGGTGGATCCCATCCAGCCCTATAGAGTTCTGTGTATCTTAAGTGGTGTGCCAAGTCCCTGAGCTTTCCCCCTTGGATCATGGGGGCTTTATTCCGGTCAGCTTCAGCTTGAAGCGGGGGATGCTGAACCTCAGCTCTGTGAATCAAAACCGCAGTTTGAAATATTTGCTCTGAACAACCTGGAGAGGCAAGGTGTGCTTTGCTCTTTCCTGTCCCACGGGTGGCTGTAGCAGGACCTGCTTTCTAGGTGCTCTTTAGGAACATCAATCAAGCGCTTTGGTCTGTAGGGGAGCGCAGATGAAAATGAAATTTTCTTCCTTATCTGCAGTCAAAGGTGCTTCAGTTGGCAGCTGTTGCTGAAGTCACTTCCAATCTCATCTTGCAGAAATATGCTGCCAGTTAACATGCACTGGCTTGCTTTCCTTCCCATTACAGATGCAGCTGCCAGGAGCTGGGACTGGTCCCAGTGGGTAAACTGGCCACGGAGCCTGCAACGTAATGTGTGTACAGAACAAGGAAGGGAGAGTGACGAGATGCAGGAATGTTTTTTACAAATGCATCTCATCCCAGGGGACCCTGGACCTGGCAAGGTTTTTCTCTGTTGCTGTTGAGTCTGTTTTGCCTGTAAGTGCCTGCCCAGGGTCTGCCCCTCAGAGTGTGCTTGTTCTGGGCTCTGCATTTCTGCAGCACAGGAGGTGATGGCAGCAGTCTGGAGGCTGCTCAGGTTGTGTGGATAGCAGTATCCACATGAAACTCTTCCACAGGAGATAGAGGCTGTGACAACATTCCTCAGAGCTTCGTCTGGGGATAACATTTACAGGGGACAGGCTAAAATCCACCGGGATCAGGACCAAAAGCCTATTCCCACGCACCCTGATAAGGACACAGCTACGTAGCTGTATGGTCCTCCCGCTTGTGTCACGATGCATCTGGCCCTGTGGAAAGGTCAGGAGGATTGCCAGTATCACTATAATTGTTTTCAGGCTGGTGGAGCATTGAAACTGCTCCCCAGCCCCAGATTTAATCTTTTCTTAAAGTCCTAGGCCTGGGATATCTGCCATTAAAAAATCCCTGGCTGAAAAGTTCCTGCCAATTTAATGTTTTCAGGACAGCAGTCTTCTGAATTCTTTGTCTGAGCTACAAATAACTTACTATACATGTATATGGTGTAAATAAGTAATTTTGGGGAAAACTCTTAGAATGCAATTGTTGAGAGATACGAGCCGAGTGGTGAGGGCTTGAAGCTGCCCCAGAGGTTTGAGTCCACTGGTTCAGTGGAAAACAATGAAAATTATATGGGGATAATTTGATATCTGGTTTAGATTCCTAAGATTTTGTGGCTACAGTGTGAGCATCTGCAGGCAAAGCAGATGTCTAAGCTCTCATAGCTGATGGAGATGAAGGCCAAATAGTCACTGGAGATATCTGCTTTAAGCTGAATAGGATCATTCTCTAAACTCTGTTAACTACATTGGGCACCTGGATTCCATGTATAGAGCTATAGGTAGGCACTTATAGAAATGTTCATTCTCTGGAGCTGAATACTGCTGTAAATTAATACAAAATATGACCTGGAGAGATTGAGATCAACACTTGCTCAGCCTAAATATGAAAAGACTGAGAAGGAGTAGTTCTAGTCTTCAAATACACAGGGGACTGCTACCAAGAATAACTTGTTTTTCAGATTCCTGGAGAATGTGATGAGAAATGATGGATTTTGGTCGCAGCAAGGAGGATTTAAAATCGACATCACATAAAACTTGGTAATGAAACACTGAACAGAGATTCACTGAGAAGGATGTAGAGCTGTCAACATCTGAGGTATTTGTCAAGGATCTGCCAGAGGAGGTTGGTTTGGATTCCTTACAGTCAAGTAACTGAAAGATAAGGTCTCTTTACTGTTGTAGTATAATTGAAAGGCAATGTATAAAACGTTACACAAATCATGGCTTCATTTACAGAAACATTTCCTGCCCTGGAATTGAGGATGTCCCCAGACTGAGATGCTCCCCCTGTGGAGGTCACTGGCTGTGCTTGCGTTTTCCTGAGGAGTCACTGATGTGGCAGCAAGAATAAATAAGTCTTTGTAGAACAATTCAAAGGAAGTTTGGTTTTCAAAGGCTTAAGCTACTTGGAAAACAAGTGATATGAGCATTTCTGCAAGCATTTTGACTGTTAAAGGTATCCCATCCACCATTTTGAACCTCTCAAACCCACAATCAACCTTCTGCATGTCCTGCAGAAGCAGCTTCTGAAGGTACAAGAGTCCTATAGCAAAACCTGTGCGCTCTAGAGCACATGGCACCTTTTGTGCTCTATATTAAGTCTGAGAAATTGCAATAGGCACATTATAAATGCTTGGATACTGGATTTTTCTGGCAAAAAATGGGGAGAAATGAAATCTTCAAAGGCATTTGACATAAAGTAGTTTAAGCCTTGTGAACTGCTGAAACAGCATGTTTGGGTAGGGCTATCTACTGTAGCTATTATAAATATCAAGCACTATATTACTGTGGCTGTGTTATCTCTGACAAGATTAAGTGCATTCCTGTCAGAGAGAATTTTCCGATAAAGATTTCATTGCCTCTTCCCCACATACAAAATGATAAGTGACCCTGATATTTCTCTGCTCCACTTTATCAATAAAAATTGTTCTGCTTGGATTATTTCTGTTTGTCTCCTAATGAAGTGACATTTTGTGATGTGTCAGTCAATCCTGGGCTTGAGAAAGACACATGAACTCAAACCCACATCCTAGAAGCTGTAGCTATGCACCACATACTGAAATATGCTGTGCTAGGCTTTTAATCTGCTTTAAAGCATAAATCACCAATTAAAAATAATTACTGAAGTGAGGGAATAGATTATTTGATGACCCAGATTGCTCACTGTGAATCATTGCATCACTTGCTGAAACAGACATATGGTGGCGTGGAGTTGGACACATCGACGCTGATTTAGGAATAGACACCAGCAATGTTAAATCAAAGTTACTGGTTATAGAGCAGAATTTATAGTTTGCTGGGTAGGCATCTCGAGGACCACATGGAGTCCCATGAATATTAAATATTCATGCATGTGAAAAGTGCAACAGGATGGTCTAAAACATGCACAGGGACCTGAACTGATGACAGTGCCCTCGTGTCCTTTTCCTCACTCGCTCATCCTAATGCGTCCATTTCCAGGGAATCTCGGCTGTGCTGGGGTGAGCCCTCCACACTCAGCTGGGCCCAGCACAACAAAGGGAGTTGGGATTTCCATGTTGGCACAGGTGAGCTTACCCAGAATGAAAGTTATTCTTTGGCATCTGTGTAGGTTGGATAACCTCGTGGTGGCTGAACTGCTTTCCGGGGCTTCTTGGGAAGTGTGAATGCCATTTTAAGAATATTTTTGTCAATGGAGGTGACTTTGGGGATGATAGAAGGAGTCAGTGGCCACATAGGAGCTCAGAATACCTGCCCATTCCTGGCTTGGAGTGTTATGGAAGATAGTGGAGATTGAAACCAGTTCCACCTACACTGTGAACCGACCAAAGGCCATGATAGTCCCCAGGCATGAGAGGAAGAAGGGGGAAGAGCATTTAGGAAGGGCTGAGGCTTGTGAGATTCCATCTGATTTAGAGCGTGGAATTTGCTATCTAAACTGAGGCAAAGAGCCAAGAGAGGAGACAGGAAAATGGAGAAAGGAGCTGTGTCCAGAGAACTGACACCATGGCATGGGTGAATCATTAATTCCTTCCATCCCAACAAAGAGCCATTGGTTCTTCTTACACCCATGGCCGTTCTGGTGGCCTCAGATAGCCTGAGGAGCAAGACCAGAGGCTGGGAAAGCTGATGTGAGCGTGCAGCAGTCAGTGCCAGTGGTTGTAAAGGATCCGCAGCTGTTTTCATAGGTGACATAGTTTTCATTGCCCATTATGATGTCAAGTGTGTTAAATTTATGAGGCAGTGTGTTTATTTTAATGTGCAGTGTCTGCATCTCACCAGCCACGTATATTTCAATCTTTAATGCAGCCATCTCGTTGGATTATAACACTCTTGCATATTTACTCACAGTCTCTCTGAATGGAGAATTGAACAGTATCTCATGGCATTTTACTAATTAGATTGTGTGTTTTGCTGGCAGTGTGTTGTGAACATTAACTTCTGAAAGCTTTTTCATTTGTCAGTGTCTCATTCCTTGGCATTATGATTACTGCAATTTTATATGTGATAAGACTGTACAGCAAGTTAGACTGTACATCAGAAATTCCTGCCGGCAGCAATCTGCTCCATGAGATAGAAGTGTAATGGGATTCATAATGTTCACTCACACTCTCTTCATCAGCATTTCCTCCCTCCTCTTGACTGGGCATTTTATTTGTGTCTCTCCCTGTTCCATTTGGGCTGTGGGGAGGAGGGCTGTGCTCTTTTCTGATTTTCTGCTTTAACCTTGACTCTGAAACACTTTCTTATCAGGAAGCTGTTAGATGGGGTTTCACAAAGGCCGGGATGCTGCAGGAGCATATGGCTGTGAATAGGATATGTGTTCTCACAGGTACTATCAGATCCCCTGCCTCCTAGAGTGTGGAAGAAGCTGCTCCATCCCTGAACCTCCAGCTCAGTGGCACTACTCTAGCGGGGTGTGAGGCATAAAACCCCACAGCTGAGCACTGGCTTGCTCCTGGCACTGAATGAGGTTTATAAATCCCCACGTTGCCTTTAGGTTTGGGGTTGCTGTTGCAGCACAGTGGTGTTTGTACCTGTTTGGGCCCATTTTCTGCTGTAAAAAAGGCATGGCCGTCAGTGTGAATGGTGTTTGTATCCCCTAATTTAGGAGGTCTACATTATAAAAATTTGCCTCAACTGTATTCCAGTCCTGAATAGAAAAATAGTTTATCTTTGGAAAAAGAGATGTATTCTAGTCCTGATTTCAGAAACTGCCGGTGAGATGCAGATTATCCTAAATTTAGGGATGGGTAAACTCTCAGATTGAGATGGCTGTGTGTGAGCCAGGTGCCCAGAATTCCCATTTTATTCCATGAAGAACCTGCTGATGGAGAGACCAGATTGCAGAGAGTTGTTCAGCTCTGCATAAATGTAGGATGAGATTAATAGTGCCTAGATTTCACTAACTGGACAGGCTGGCTCTCTATGAGATAGAATGGGAGGTCACCTGCAGATGTCTCACCTGGCAAGATGTGCCTGGAGGTGACGGTGCCAAAGCCGTCTGTGATGTCTGTCCCAAGGGATGGCAGGGACCTTGACAATTGCCTTCTCCAGACTCCTCATCTGAAAGAGAGCCCTTCTAGAAATGCTGTTGAAGTGACCCCGAGCTTGGAAATGCTTCTTTCTTCCTTGTTGATGCTTCCAAAGGTCACGGCTGCCTCCCGCCTGAGCAATGAAGGGCACACAGCAATGCAAGTGCTGTGCTGCTGTTTCTGCAGGATTATTGTGCCTCGATGCCTCTTCTCAGCTGCATCTGCAGGAGAACTGCATCTCAGTCTCCTCCAATCTGATGAAGTACATCCATCTTGCTCCCTCTCCCGGTGGCCCCCTCTCCTGATGACAATGCCTATTCTTGCGTGGTTGTGTTTTGGAGCCCCTCTAAGCAGGCTGATCTTCAGCACTTTTTTAATGCTTGTTAGGCTCTTCTATTTCTTTAAGGTAGGGAGCTGCTCTTGTAAGTTATACCTTTTGAATTGATTTTTTTGCTCGGGCAAAATAAGATCAATCAAATCATATGGCTAATAAAATTGATAAAGAACCAATAAAAGCCCGATGACACACCATCTGGCACGCCGAAGATGAATGAGAAAACCAAGCCACCGCTCAAATCTTAACCTTCCCGATCACATTAGAAGCTCGTTCACACTTCATAATAGCCCAATATTTCATTTCAGCTACTGAGATTAATGCCAAAGAATACATAATCAGACAATAATTCTCTGTATCTTTCCATCCAGATGCGTTGAATGTAGTCATCAAAATAAACAGATCAACTGTTTATTCCTTCCCACCATATTCACTAGCACTGTAACAGCAGCAACCAAATCAGAACCTCTGCAGGAACTGGGGATCCTGCTGTTAAACAAAAGGCAGCTGGAAAAAACAGCTTTTCCAAAGCATCAAAATTATTGAGGAGGAGAACCCCTGTTAAAGTCCACAAAATTTCAAGTTGTAACTCATGGAGCCTCCTGCTGTGGAGCCATCAATGGGCTTTTTAAATTTTCACCTGACCCTGCCAAGAAGGGTGTTACCACAGAATATAAAGCTGAGCCTCAGATGGAGAGCTCAGGTGAGAGCACCACAGTGCAGTCAATGGAGTTGTATCCTACCAAGGGCTTTCAAACATCAGAAAGGAAATGAAAAGCCAAATAAGGGTTATTGGAGGTCATAGCACTGAACAGCCACATCTGTAACACTGAGTGACCTTTTAGAAACGGAACATGTCCTTAATGTGGCTTGTGATCCTGGTGCACCCTGAAAATATTGGGTATTTTAACAAATATTGACAAATTGTCAGTGTAATCATACCAGGCAGGGCTGGAGAGTTAACTGCATACTGAAAGCACACATTGCTGAAGGCTCCTCAGCTCCTCCTGTCCCACTGCTGACCATCCCTCTCGTAACGCAGGGCATCTTGCACACATCTGCTGCAGTACTGTGAGCTGTTCACAGTCCCAGTGACAGGCTTTGGTCATCTATCACCTCAAGTCCTAATCAGAGTGCTGCTCTGCCCGTGATATGTTGGTGCAATACATCTGCCCAGAGACAGGGCTGGAGATTGCAAACCCACACCTCTGGCAAAGGCACTTGCCCCGCGTGTTTATGGATGTGTGCAGAGGGGTGTGCGGGCACACACATGGAGCTGTTTCTCTCTCTGGCTTTAGATTAAAATTGTATTGATGTTTACAGCGTAGCTCAGGGCTCCCAAAAGAGAGGTGTGCATCTCTCAAAATGCCTGTGGGCCGAAGTAATCCCGGTATCTGCCCCGAGGGATGCCATGAGTCGGGAACAATGACTTCAGTGGGAGGATTACAGCAATTGTGCTCAGTGATATTAAATGACCATTAAACCGTTTATTAAGCCCCACAATAAATGGCATACTGAATCATCTGAACCATGCAAAATATCTTAAAGAGCTGACTTACCAGGAGAACTCAGTGAGTAGTTACACACGGGGTGTAGCTCAATGCAATGTGTTTATTAATGATCCAAAGGAAAAGATGGGCTCATTTCTAGCAAGGTTTGTGGTTTGGAGCAGCAGCTGGCAGTTGTGAATAATGGTGAGGGAAGGGCAGTTATACAGTGCTCTGTAAGGTGGAATGATTTAATGAACCAGCACTTTTAATGCACCCAAATGCCACCATGTGCCCCTTGGAAGCGGAGTTGTGCCTGGAGCTGGCAGGATGTGGGGCTGCCTCCTGGAAGGCATCACCTTGGGGCAGGGATGGGAGGTCATGGTCAATAAACAGCATGCAATGGTTGTCCGGTATAATTGCATGGCTCAGAGAGCTAATGGGAGCCTCAGATGTAAATCCAGGGGAAAATGGAACAAAAGAAAGAAAGCGATATTACTGCTGTTTGCTGCTGTAGTGTGTTCAATGGCCAGAAATTATCGTGGAGTCTGAATGAAGGTGCAATGCAGTCCTTACTACAAGAATAACCACTTACATTTTTTAAAAATTATCTGAGTTTAGGCAAAAAGCCTAATTACAAGGGGAAGGTTACTCAGAAATAAATATGTGTCTTACAGACGATAATCACCTATGTGGGACAAAAAATTACCGAAGGAAGAGGGCTGGGGAAATGAGCAGGCAAAGACACGGTGAGATCCTGTGCCAGAACTTCAAGCTGGATATATTCAGGGTAACAACACAAAACTTTTTACAGGCTAGCGGCCCTGGAAATACTCCATCTTGATTCTGCATCACTGGATTCTGCATCACTGCTGGATTTCTCTTGGTAAGCTTTCCTCAGTTCAAGCAGAAATTATGCAGGAATTACCAGGTGAAATGTTATGCCCTGTATTACGGTGCTGTCATACTCACTGATCCTAATGTTCCCTCCTGGCATTACAAATCTGTGAACCTAAGAAACACATGACTGAAGGGCAGCCTCGGTGCAGCTGCTGCATTCTTAAGTGGAGAAAGCTATCTGGGTCACATCTTGGGGAGAGAGATTGTGCTGTGCTGGGGAGACAGGCAGAGGTGAGGACTGACCTTTGGCTTGTTCTCAGTGACAGGAATTGCAAATACACGTTCTTTGCAAAAATACACCTTTCCCTGCCAGTCCCGGGCAGCCTTGCTTCTGCAAAGGTCTGCTACAGACAGAGCCTGGCTGGCTCTCACAAGGCTTTGGCGGGGAGGAAGAGGGGGAATACATTTTTGCAGGGGGGCATACGTAGGGCTTGTACTGGAAGAAGGCTGTTTGTGTGGCCACAGAGTGAGCCAGTATGGTTCTCCCCCATCCCAGCAACAGTTTAAACCAAAGTTACCCATGTTTAGCACTGTGCCATCCCCTGCTGTCAATGCTTGTCACAATGCAACCCAGGATATCATTTTCCTTCTTGGCTACAGGGGCACATTGCCGCTGAATTGACTTGTGCTCAGCTTGGTGTCCACCAGGACCGCCAGGGCCTCTTCTCCCAAGCCACTTTCCAGTCAGTCAGCCTCCAGCTTGTCCTGGTGCCTGGGGATGCTCCTCTCCAGCTGCAGGACCTGGCACTTGCCTTTGCTGAGCTGCATGACGTTCCTGTGGGCCCATTTCTCCAGTCTGTCAAGGTCCCTCTGGATGGCAGCACAGCCTCTGGTTCACCAACCACTCCTCCCAGTCCTGTGTTGTCTGCAAACTTGCTTGCCAGTTAGTTGGCTTCAGGAGCCAAGCCGCTGCTGGACATTCCGCCCCATGAAGCTTCTATCAGGACTTTTACCACTGCAGTGAAGGCATCGTGCCTAGGCAGCCTGGCATCCCCAGGGCCGTGAGCTGAGTGCCGCATTTGGGACACCTCTAGGGAGCAGGTTTGTGTGACAGCAGCCCCTTCACTCACACCAGTGAGTGGCAATCAGTGGGCCAGGGGCACAGGTATCTAGGGTAGGTTTCTGGTAGAGGACTGATGTCTCCTGTGCTTGAGTTTTTTGTCAAAATTTTCTCATTATCCCTGTGGGCTCCCTCCTAGTGCACAGCTATGCTAGGAGACCATCACTGGATCTAGCCTGCCTTTAGTCAGGCCTGCACCTTGCAACTGATTTCACTGCAAGCATCAGCGAGGCAATGTGGAGTTTTCTGATGGAGACACAGATCATGTGGGTATTGAGTCATGCAGAGATACTAGATCAGACCCCAACAGCTCATCACTCTTAGCACAGCAACAAACCCACGCTGGTAATCTCTGTCTCTTAGCAAAACTAATGCCCTCAGAGGTGGGGCTGTGCTGCTCTGGAGCCTGGGTGGCCATCACTTGCTCTGGCATTTCTGCTCTGTTCATCGTGGTGTGATGTAGACGCACTCTTAGATACTTTTCAGACTCACTAAATCATGGCAGTTCCCAGGAACTGAGTGGGAAGTTGTATTCTCAGCTCCCTGGAAAATTATTGCTGTTACATTGTCATATCAACAGTTAGACAGGCATTTTTACAGGCAAATAATACCAGATCAGGTGGGGAGATTAAAAGATGTAACCAATAAAAAGGACAAAGTAACAGGGATGAAAAATTATTGCAGTGCAGATTAATTGCAAAGCACTTACAGATGTAAAGTGCAAGTCGCACAAGTCAGGAAGGGAAGAGAGAGCTTGATAGACAAGGAATAAAATGCAAAGTACAGGAACAAATGCAATTTCAACAGAAAGTTTATGAGGAATTATTGCTCTGAGGTAAAGAATTTGAGGCTGGAAGAAATAGCTAATAAAGCAGAAGGAAAGTAATTTATTATTTGAAGAGGTTAAGGCTTAGGAGCAAAATCTTTGACAGTTCTTTAATATCAGCAGAGATCTGAGTGCCATTATTCCCTTGGATAACCTTGAGACCTCTGGAACTTCTGCAAACTACAGAATGAGACCAGCAGCAGCCTGTCCTGTTCATGAAATAATTGTGGGTCCTTTCTCCATATTTCAACAGAGGACAGAGGAAAGCTCAGAGGTAGCAAATGCGCACCTGAAGGCTGAATGAACTTGATGAACACTTAACTTGTGAAATGCATTGCCCCGAGCTGTCATGGAGCTCACCACGTTGAGACAATTCATTGCAATAATGGTCACAAGGAGGAGGCTGCGTTGTGGTGGCAGTTTGACATCACAGCTGAGCCAGTCTGGCCTGGTGAGCTGGGGGAGGCAGCACGCACCAGTTTTTTCAGCTACCAGGCAGGTGGTGCAGCCATCACCTGTAGACAGCAGCTCCTGCACTATCCACAGGTGACACTCCTGTCACCGAGGCTGCTTGACAAGTCCCACGACAGAACTGTCATGTTAAGTCGGCATAATTTTTCTGGACATTAACAGTTAGAGAGAAACTTTCTTGGATGGACAGTTTGAGGAGGATGGGATTGATGGTTTTTGTCTTCCTCAGCTTCTCTCTCAGCTGTGGCCAGCTCAAGCCTGGGAATGTGACAACAGGCTGGCTGTGGGGTCCCCTTGGATCTGACTTCCAAGTTGTCTTCAGCCACTGGCATTGCCTTCAGCTTTCTTACTAATGTGCTAATTGACCTCATTGCTGCAAAGGGTTCCAGCACACAGTTCCAGAGGCTGTGTGTGCAGTGTTTAGGTTTCTAGGGAAAGAAGAATTTGATCCCTTTTCCCCTGGTAATTAATGCAGAAATTTGAAACCTTTCACTTATACTGATGCTTATCCAAACTCCACTCAGCCAGTAGCACTCTTTTTATGAAAATGTTTTATGGAAGGTGTTTGAAAAACCTCTGAAAGATTGCCAGTGTCTTGCAGGCTTTATGCTGTCCTATACTACGTGAAGGTCCTTGAAGAGTTTACCCAACAACTCCATCATTTCCCGTGTAAATTTCTGCCTTATGTACAGAAGGACTTTCTGGGGAAAAAAATCATTTCTACCTTTCTGATTTGTTAACTTGTCCATGTAATAGGAGGCAAGCCATGCTATCAGTCTGAAGGGGGGTGAAACAGTTTTTACTGAATGAACAATTCATAAGAACATGAGAGTGACCATACAAGGTCAGATCAAAAGTCCATCCAAGCCTGTGTTTGGCACAGCCAGTAAAGTGGCAGAGGGAAAATGTAGAACAGAAGAGCAAGCAGACAACACACCCTCTTTACCACCAGCACTCTATGGTTTCCTTATACACACACTTTTTGTTTTTTGTGATTTATTCTTTTGCCTTCACAAACACAGACTGTAATCCTGCCATCAGTAGCCATGCTATAGATTTGTGTAAAAATGCCTGGTGCTCTCATTAGGCTGAGGTCAGTAGTGCAAGTTATGGCAGAGCTGCTGATCCAATGCCCTTTCTGCTGGAAGAGTCCAGGACTGGAGATCTTGGTGGTTTAAAGACCAGATAGGATTGACTGGCTCTCTGGGAGCTGTGATACTGATTTGACATTTTGTAAGAGTAAAGATAGTCCTGGGATTATATTTCATGAATAAATAAACCTTGGTAGTGAATTCCCTCAAATAGCTGTCAAAGATTCACATTGGTGTTTCAGTAAAAATCAGAAGCCTTGATGGTGTAACAAAGCTGATGTAGTGAAGCAAATGAAATTTTTACCAGTGAATGCTTCAGGTTCAATTAATCAGTTCTTTAAAGTCAAGAACATTTATTCTTTTCATTACTGAATTTAGTCATATTATAGCAATAAATACCAAAAGGCTTGCTGTAAATTGTGCTGGCCATGTGTGGTCAGATTATTTGTGGGAATAATTGCTACATGGACTAGAATTACATTACCTCAGGTTATTGGATTACATATCATGTCCTGCTGGATTGTAATATCATTTTGTTTAAATGCAAATGCTAAAATAAATGATAGCTTCTGCTTTAGGGCTGTGGATTAGTTATTCAGGATGATCTTACTATTAACTCTGCAGGGAAGATAAATCGGTTAAAGGAAAAACTTGACGTCTTATCAATTTTTTCTTTATAGAGGTTTTAGTGGGAAAAAATGCTTGTTGCAGCAGTTTCATTTTAGTTCCTTAATCATGTGTTAAGTAAATCTCTACTAGGAGTTTTATACAGAATTTTAAAGTGCTTGGACCTAATGAAACCAGGCAGGACAGTGGCACTGTGGCAGCAGCAGGACAAGGTGTCTTAGAGTAGGAAAAACCCAAACAAGTCACATTGATGTTCCTCCTTCCCCTTGAAAAGTTTACCAAAGCTTTTATGGTGCCTAATGGCACCAAACACCAAATTTGGATGCCAGAGATTCACAAGAGAGGCAGGTTAGTGCTGTGTGCTCCCACCACACCTTTCAGTGACCTTTCAATACTTAAAGGAGGCCTATAAGAAAGATGGGGGCCTCTTGTGAGGATAAGGGGGAATTGTTTTGAAGTGAAGGAGGGTAGATTCAGACTAGATGCAAGAAATAAATTTCTTTACAATGAGGGTGATGAAACACTGGCACAGGTTGCCCAGAGAGGTGGTAGATCCCCCATTCCTGGAAACATTCAAGGCCAGGTTGGGTGGGGCTCTGAGCCACCTGGTCTCGTGGAAGATGTCCCTGCTTGTGTCAGGAGGGTTGGATTAGATGACCTTTAAATGTCACTTCCAACCCAAACTGTTCTATGATTCTGTAACTCTGTAAAAAATTTTGAGACAGAAAACCGGAGAGATTGGAAAAATTAGATAAAAGGCAATTTAAAGAAGAAAAACTCTGCACAAACTCCAGATTCAGTGGAAGGACAGAGCATATGAGGAGTAGTGGGAAGGGCTGGGAGAGCAATCATGGGTGTTGTGGCTTGGAGCAATAGGATGAGGAGGCAGCGACTTCACTCTGCCTAAGTTGGTGTGCCTTTAATCTTCTGGTCTTCCTGGGCAGGTCATAACTGGGACACACTGATGGACGGGATAGAACTCGAGCACGGATAGTAATAAGGGCTGTAGAGCAGGATTTATGAAGAAAAGTTAAGCACCAAATGTGCACAGTTTGTCTCTGTGACAGCCTGACATTAGAGCAGTGTAAATACAGATGAAAAGGAAGAGGTGTCATTTAACATAATAGAAGGATGCTGTGAGCAAGGGCTTTACACACGTCCTCACTTCAAGGAAGCCTGCACGTTAATGAAGACAAAAGTCAACCCCTTCTGCATGCTTGGCTGCTGCTGAGATTCCCACCCCCCTGCAACTCCTCAGCCTGAGCCTTATCCCTCCTCCCTGGAGGGAAATCAATCACTCCCAGCCACATCTAGGTGGGATGAAGAGCGATTCACTCTCCTGGGAGTCAGAAAAACTCCCTTCCCATTTCTCCAGAGGCTCAGAATAAATCCCCTTGGTCAATGATGTGCTGCACACGGTCCCTGCTCTCCCGTCACCCGTATCTCAGGTTAGGTGTGAGGTGTAGCTGCTGAGGTTACCTGAGTGCTCTAATCCACCACCGTTCACTGGGGCACTGGCACACAAACACTTGGCCCTGAGGAACCACTTACCCAGTGAAATGGGTTACAAAGCTACCAAACCTCAGGAAAACTTTGGAGACCATCAGGTTGAAAGAAAAACCTGTCCAGAGGAGCTGCCTGCAGCTCTTTTCCACTTCCTCACTCAGGAGAAGCAGCTGTCTGAAAGCTCCTACAGCTCAGGACAAGGCAACTGGTGCTCAGCTATCAGAAAAGCATCCAGAAGTAGTAATTTCCCATTATTTCTCAGATTGCATTTTAATTATTGACAGGCAGGCAGCCAGCATTGGATGGTGATGGCTGCCAAGAGCCCAAAGGCTTTTTGTGTAGGGGGTTAAATTTTGTTAATGATCTGAGTTTCTGCCAAACTCACTGCCACATATCAGGAGTGACACTAACTAGACTTGGAGGCTGTTTCAGTTAAGTGCTTGCACTTTATTTACATGAGCCAGTTCATGTACTGCTGCTCAGAAAATACAGAAGAGCACAGAGAAGAAATAAGGATGGGTGAGTACCTCTGGATGGCTGACCGATTTCCTTCTCCACATCGTCAAGTTATTTTTCTGCAGCTGGGGAAGAAATTGGCCCTTATACTGTCATATTGATTTAAGAAAACTCCTTCTTTCCAGTCCTACCTGCCCTTCTGCCTCTCATTCCAGGAAGGAATTTTACTAGGGAGTTTGGAAATTTTTGTACAAGAGGCATGTTGTGATTTTTGGGTTCCTTTCTGAAGTGCTAACGTGTCTGTTTTATTTTTCCTTAGTGCCCCAGCTCAAGCAGTCACACAGACGGTTTAGATTCATTACCTTCCTCGACAAAGTCTTTCATGACCTTCAGCTTCCGTTCTGGTTACCAAATCCACCTGCCCTCATCTCCCCCCTTCTTTTCCTCAGAGTGGCAGCTCAGCACATCAGTATTTCACTTTTGTCCTTACCCCTGGTGTATTAAATTCAGAGACTCATCTACCCATTTCAAATTAATTTTCCTCCTTCCGTTTTCCACTTCCTGAAAACCATCTCTCATGCACTCCCCAGGGGTTTCCAGGAAACCCTTATGCTATCCACTCTTCCAAGAGCTCTTGTGGCTCTCATCCCAAAGAGGATGGTGCTGCTGTCATCAGAGGATTTCACTACCACCAGTTTCTCGGCCATGACGTTTTTCCCAGGACTTCAGTTTTTCTCACCATCTAAATTCTGAAGGATTCAAAATGAATGAAAGTAGCACTGACAATATGTTCAGCAGGTGACCTGAATGCATGTGGTATTGCAACAGAGATGATGCTGACAGGATGGGAATTTCAGCTCACCATTCTGGTGGCCAGTAGTGCTGGGGCTGGTTGGCAGGGGCAATGTCAACCTGTCCCCTTCTGTGTCAGCCTTGCAGTTAGAGCTCCTTCCCTGAGCCCTGGACACCTCTGCAATACCTTGTAAAGTGATTGCTTGGAGACTGCAGAACATCTGAAATGCGTGCCCACTGCCTGTGCCCACACAGCTTCATGACACACACAAAACTCTTAAGTAGGATTTAGGGCTGAGAAGTACAAGAAGTTGTGTGATTCCTTACTCTAAGTCAAAAAAGCAATCACCCATCAAGGCAATCTATCTTCCCTGTTTTAGCTTCTGGGAAGAAATGCATGGCTGATAAATTTATAGAAGTTAACTCGAGCAGGTTATTTTAAAGGAAATATTCACCACCCTCAAGAAATCCCTTCTGCTCAAATTCGTCTGGCCTCCAAATGTCTTGCAGAAAAGTCAGTACTGAGTGTTTTAATTCCCCCTCCAGGCCTCCACAGCTATGAGTTGTCATTTCCTTCCCCTTCCCCTTC
>VZTA01008149.1:40158-64877 GCA_013398855.1 Mohoua ochrocephala
CCCTTCCCTTCCCTTCCTTTCTTTCTTTTTCCACTTCTATAAATAAAATTCTAAGTGCAATATGTCTCCTTAGTGACCATGTTCCATATTAATTTAGGCAAACCAGGAGAGGACATTGTATAAAGCACTCAATCGAGCAATAGGCTGAGTACCAGCGTGTTGGATAAATAGGAAAACAAATTCCCAGAAGGCTCAGAGCTTTGTGTTTAGCTCACTACCTCGCCCAGTTATTTGTCCTGGCACTAGACTCCCAGTATTGTAAAATAATGCTTAATAAAACTTACGCTTGAAAAAGTAATTTGCTTGGGCTATTGATTTAATTAAATTGAGTCCATTTGTTTGAGCACTGTTTGTGTTTTAAATGCACAGCACAGAACCCACAGAAGAATGTTCCTCTCTGCAGTGGAGTACTCCACTCCTTCCTGGAGCGAGGTAAGGAATGGCAAAGGAGTTTCCCTTGGCACGCACCCTGTTGAAAATCAAAATATGGAGGGTTAATAATCTATCAGTGACCTGGTGCTCCAGTTTGGACTGGTATCTGTGGACTGGGAGCCCTTTGTGCCCTTGGTGTAATGGAACCTGTGGCTCCAGCAGGGAGAATTGGCAACTTTACGTCAGTGGGGTTTTTGTCTGTGATTGGTTTTTCTTGTTATTCAACAGCAACAAATAAATAAAATACCATGAAACTTGTTAGGCTTTGTAGGCTGATACCTATTCTACCAACTGCCTCTCTTTTATCGGTAAATTTACTCAGCTGTATTATTTTGTAATGCCAATATCCCTTCATCAGCCATGAATCACAGCGTTTGTCAGATCTGAGGGAGTGGGTTCTGTGAGGCCTCACCTGTGAAAGATCTTGGTGAGAGTTGGAAAGGTCCCTCCATTTTGCCATTTGTAAAGTGCTTTTCTACTTGGTTTAGTGCTGTGCAACAGTCTACAGGTGGAAGAAACAGCAATAAACTAGTAATATTAGGAAACAACTCTTTAGTATAAGAGCACGTAGAGAGGTTGCCTTGGATCGATGGTGGCTAATAAGGCATGAGAAAATGTCACATCTCATTTTTGCTGTGTCTTTTTTTAAGGCTGAGATGTGGAGAGTGCTACTTTCCACTTACTCATTCTGAACTGGGAGCCAATAGTGTTCTGCAGAAGTGTCTCTAAAAACTCTAGAACTGCTTAAAAGTAAGATTTTAAAGGATTTTAATTTTTTGGCTAATACAGAATAAAAATGCTGGGTGAAGGTTACAACTACCTATTGAATTCTGTGCATCACTCTTGTGGGCATGAGAATAAAGAATTACCATCACCCTAAATTACTAAACTTTCTTGGTATGGAGGGTAGAAAGTCAAGAATGTCCTCTTCTTCAAGCACTGCAGAGCAGAGTATCACAATTCTCTCATCTGGGGACCCTGATAGGGCCCCAAAGAATGGTCACATCACTGAATTTTTGCCTGAAAGGCTCATCAGCCCTAACTTCCATTCACAAAATCATATTTTGGGTTCACACTCTGATTTTGAGGAATATGGCTGGTATGAGAATCTGAAAGGGATGGAGTAAAAATAAAAATCTTTTTATTGTTTCATGTTTAGTGCACCATATTCTTCATAAAGCTCAGAAGATGGGTTTGATTTTCTTCTTAGCATGATATAATTGGGTATTTTGTCCTGACACTTCATTTCCCTCCTCAGCCACAGAGTTGCCATTTTATACCATTAACTAATTGTTCATTATTGTTGAAAAGGGTGAGAGGAATTTGACAGCTCCACAGAAATCCAGAAGTCACTGGGTGTCTGTGGTTGGGCTCCAGTAGCCAAGTGTAACCTCTGCTCCTCTGGCAGTCAGAGGAGGCATTCTCCATCAAGCCAAGGAAGTACAAGTAAATAAACACCCTCATTAGGTTTTGCAGTGAGGGCCTCATCACTTAAGTTATTGATATTTCAATTAATTTGGAGAACTCTCAGGATCCTTGCTGCTCACAGACTGCTGACCTTCATGGTCAGAGATGCTAATGCTCAGTTAATTATGAACAGGTTAATGCCCAGTTAGTTACAAGCCCTTAAAAAAATGCAAATGTGTTTGCTGTCAGAGAAACGATTTAACAGTCAGCAAAGGTTTGTACAGGAAGAGCTGTTGGTATTATTCCTCTTCTTGATTTGGTTTCTCATGGGTTTTTAAAGTGTTTTGGTTAGTTTATTTATCTACCATTATTAAATATCTCTGTGCCTAAAGAGAAGAAAGGAAGCAAGAAGACATTGTGATATTTTTGTGTCTATTTCCTAGCATGAAAGATGTGTCAGGAATTTTTAAGATTGCAAATCCAAATGTAAAGAAATGAGTAAATCACAGCCACAGCTCTTCCTCTTTGTGCATCATTTAGACAGACATACATGGGAAAAAAAACATATGAAGGTGCAGTTAAGAATCATAAAATTATAGACCAGTTTTTGGAAGGGACCTTTAAAAGTCATCCAGTCCAGCCTCCCTGCAATGAGCAGGGACATCTTCAACTAGACCAGGTTGCTCAGAGCCCCATCCAGCCTGACCTTGAATGATTACTGGGCTAAATCCCGATGCGTGGAAATCTGCTTGCTTTCCGTGGAATTTCACAGGGCTTTTTGATCATAAGCTCACTGAGCAACCACTGGCACGACATCCATTCTTGCTTCCTCCTGAGCAGCTCCCTGTCTTCCTCTGGACCTTGGAAATTCTGGTAGGTGCAGATGCTGGATTTTTTCCTAGCAACATAGCAAATATAATGTATGGGCTGTAATGTAAGAGCTGTGTGAGGTGCAGAATAACATCACAAATTCCCTCAGCCATTCCGTGTTCTGTGATTCTCTCTGTTCCTCACCAGCTCAGCTGTGAAAGTGCCATTCATAATGCTGCTGGCTGCTCTGGGAAGCACCTGTCTTGAAGCTGTACCAGAAGGGAAATAAAAAGGGAGCTGGGGGACAGTTGGACACATATTGATTGTGTGAAAATCCTTCTCAGTACTACTGAGGATAAAGAAAAGCAACAGCTTTTCAAAAATTCTTATTTATATTAATTAACTAATACTGAAACTAGTGATAGCTCTTCTGTTTTCTTTTGTTATTTGTTAATTTTTAAAAAGACATGATCCAGCCAAGCAGGATTTTTACTGCCTTAGTGAAAGGAATAATAGAACCCACAATCTGTCCCTTTCTTTCTTTCCCATCACCTCCTTGTTGAGCTGTCTAAGACATACTTGGCCCAGCTGCTGCAACAGGCTGATGCTTTTAAATCCAGGCCATCCATCTTGCAATTGGTTGCAATCAGTGAGGTCAAGAAAGTTCTGCAGAATCAGCTTTTTTAGGCTCAATGCAGGTGAAAAAATTAAAAGCCCATAGTTTTGAGCCGAAGAATTCATTCAGTATATTCTTCATTTAATCACAATCAAGCCAAATTTCTATTAAAACTCACTGTACACTTGACTGCCCATGTAATAGGAACCACAGCAAACAATGAGGTATTAGTTGTCTTTTTTCCTTTCCTTTTCCTTTGACCCTTGAATCTGTACGATATCTATGGAGTGCAACTAACTACAATCTCCGCATTTAATCTTAAAATGTGATTAAAACAAAGAAGTGTGAAATGAAAAGCAATCAGACAGAAAATACGGACTGCAGTCAGAGCACTTCTGTCTGCTTTAGGAATATAAATTGGACTGATTGCATACTTGGATCAGTCTAATCAAAGTAGTACTAGAAACCCAAAGCAGTTTTCGAGGAGAAAAACCAGATATATATATAATTGTTAGGTCTTCCACTCTACAGTGGACAAAAATCAACCAAGATTGCAAAAGTCTTGTCCAGCGTTGAGTCAGGTTGGGAGCACAGGGGATGAGCCTGTGCTGGGAGTCCGTGGAAAGGCTCTGGTTCTCAGTTCCCTGGGGAAGTAGCAAGTGCCAGCCCTGCCAGTTTTGGTCATCACTCTGCAATTACCGAGTCAAAAATTATAACAGTGGCCATGCACTCCTGGCCAAATGAACAGCAGCAATGCCTGCTTGGTCTGGCATCTTACTCAGGCCAGTTCTTAGCCCTATCCTCCTTTGTATTTCTGCCTTATCTAATCATCACTGAGGAGGCTTTGCAGCCATTAAACAAACAGTTTAGTGCTTAATCCTGTCTGTGTCAGCATTCCCAGCCTGCAAAACAGAAAAAGAAAGAAAAATAAAAAAGCAAAAATAATTCCTGGTTTTGGGAACTCTTTGGACAAGATCTGTGCTCCTTGTATGTACAGAGCTTCATCTCACCTCAACTATTTTTATGTCAACAGGATCCATACAATGAACAGTTCATGGCCATGCTGTAGATCAGCCCATTTGGCTCAAAAATGAAATAACAGTAATATGAACATCAGGTACCAACAGTGAAGCTCTCAATCAGTGTATCCAGGAGTGCTTTATGAAGGTGTCTGGGTACAGCAGTAACCAGTCAGCAGACAAAGCGAATGTGTGATACTCAATGCTCTCTTTCTCAAAATGACACCCACGGGTGTCCATTTGTTCTCGTTTCTGTCCTTATTATGCACTGGCTGGGATAGAAACTGTTCAGGTGGCAAACGATTTCTTCATCAGCATTATCTACTGTTCCACAGTGGGGAAGAATCTCATAATCTTACATAAACGGTTTTAAACCAAATCTACTGTGTGTCCTCTCAAGAACTTACAATGAGTGGATCTCCATCATCTTTGACAGATTTTTTTCAATTCACTTTGCATGTGGCCTATATCCGCCATCAGTCTTTGGTTAAATTAGGATCAGTTCAATTTGCTGTACCTCTTGGGCAGACAGTGCAGGAAAGCATGCAAATATCCATGGAAAAAAACCTTTCTCAAGGGATATTTTATCTTTATTCGAATCAGGACTGCGAAAAATCTCACCACTGTGTTGTCTTTCCAGGCTGCAAATCTAATTAACATGAGCCCGAGAATCTTGGGTATTAATCCTGCATTTAGCTATTTTTAGATGTTGAAGGTAAGGTATGGAGAGCTGTGAAGAAGCAGGAGAAGGACAACCTCATCACCTTGGGGTCGGGGAGGAACCTGGGAGGGAGAACTGCTCCTTCCCAGCCAGCAGCAGAGCTCACTTGACTGGGAAAACCTGCAGGGACTGGGAGACTGTAGGAGAGGAGGTGACCAGGAAGTTCTGAAGGGAGACAAGGAGCGCTGCCACAATAAAACCTTCAAGAGAAACGCAGGAAGGAAGGAAGGCAGGAAGGAAGGAAGGAAGGAAGAGAGGGAGGGAGGGAGGAAGGAAGGAAGGGAGAGAGACATTTTCTCCAAACCTTGAGGGATATAGAGTCCATTGAGCTCCAGAAGTTGCTCAAAGTTGCTGAGCTGAGAACCAGTTGGGAAGAATGGACCCAGCATGTGAGGACTGTGACAGATCTGTTTACACCTCCTTATTTTCCTCAAACATCAGACCCATAAGACCCAAGGTTCATCCACCTAAAGGTTGCCTCCTTCTAGAGTGTGCTTTGACAAAGTGCAGAACTTGAGTTTTTGATGGGGAAGGAGGCCTCTCCAAGGCTGACACCTCACACAGCACTGGAGATCCTGGCCAGGACTGTGTTGGGGCTCAAGCCACACTGTCCAGCAGTGACTCCACCCTCAATCTCCCCAGCACTAACCTAAGAGCCTCCCTGGCACCAGGTGGTAGAGGATTGGAGCCCTGCATCTTGCTTTCTGAGAACACCACGTGCCTGCAAAAGGTTGGGAAATGGCTTGGTGCAGCCAAACTTCTGACCACAAAGCCAGACCTTCCCCCGTAGCATTGATTAGAGAAGAGGGAAACCCTGAAAATTGTTAGCAGTGCTTTTCAGTTTTAATTTCCATGGTTTAGCAGGAAGATTACTCTGTTTCATCATGGCTTCAGCACAAAGGGAGGAGAAAAGGAGGTGAAATCCAGTGTTGAATGGAGTGCTGCTCTTCTGATTGTTCATCAGCAGGGTGTGTTAGCCACTGACGAGAGGAGAGTGTTTGGTGAGGTCTGTGACTCGCTACCCCTCCAGTCTGACAACAAAACGACAGAGATGAGTTTATGTTCCTCATTCTTCCCACTTACGATAGTGCTCTTCTCTCCTTTGCACCCTTCAGTTTTCCTCCTCTCTGATACTCTTCTCAAACTTTAATTCCCAACATTTTCCTCCCAGCACTGCCAGCGCTCTCTCCTAATTTCTCCTTTCATGGCATTTCCCTCTTATCTTCTTTTGAGCCCAAATTACTTTTGTTTTGTACCACCCAGTTTTCTTTCAGCATCTCTATTCTTCCTCTTCACAACCCAAACTCTGTTTTCCCAGGAGGCCTGGCTTATCCCAGCTCTTTGAATTCAATTAATTGATCTTCATCAGCCAGATTGCCATTGGCAAAGAAAACCAGCACGCTGACTGTCTTTGTGCTTTAACTTCTGTTTTATCCTCATTTAATTTGTGCCCTTTGCAGCTTACTGAGCCCTAATTACCTCTGCTGCCACCTCACTGTATTCAATTATAGCCTTCATCTCACTGACCTGACGTCTCTGTCCTCATCAAATCTCACCTTTCTGACTTTGCCCATTATTTTTGTACAAAGTCAGTACCCTCCATGGGGAGCTCAGTTCTTCCAATCTCACTTCATTTTCTTGACTGTTTCCAAGCACTTTCCCTGCATTTCCCTGCCTTCACTTTTCCAAGCTATTATGGGATTCACCAGAGCACGGACAGGCCAGGCACTCAGGCAGTGCTTTCATCCAGGGCATCTTGACCTGGCTTGAGAAAAAGTGATCTATACACCAGCATCTCATAGTAAGGGTAAAAAAAAATCTCCCACACCCACTGCACAAACCCTCATATGCCCATACGGGGCTATTTAATAATTTTTTTTCTAATTTTTCTGGTGAAAGCGATCCCACTGGTGCCTGGATACCTTCTCTCCTGCTCCTTTCATTCCTCTTCCTATTATCTCTTCTCCCACCATCCCGTCCCACTGCTGTCAGGTCATGGTCCTCAGATATGCCTCTTTCAGATAGCCTAAATTTCCCATATCCTTCACTCCTTGACCTATTTTTGTGCTGCTTCTGCTCTTTTCCTTCTTACAAACCTGACCATTGTGTGGAGGGGGCTGCACACTGACACAGCTATCATACCTTCGTTCTTCCTCCTCTCTCTCTCCATTCTGCTTTGTTTCTTTATCCCTGATTTTGTTCACTTCTCTGGAAAGGCTGATGCTTTCCTTGTAGCTAACATCCTTTCCCTTTGCCCTATTCTAATTTTTATCTTTATTTTCATATTTGCTGTCTTCCATGGTGATGATTTTTGAGTGATTTCTGGGCTGTTGTTTGGAAGTGGGGATGGTTCACCACTTGAAAAACTCTTAACCACAACACAGAAATGCCCCGAAAGTTCACTTCTCACTGAATCAATCCTTCAAAGTGCCTAGGTTTGACCATTTCCCTCCCTTCCAGCCTTTCTTGCCTCTTGCTATGAAGCTGCTTCACAGGGCTGATTTGGGCTCTGGGTTATGTCTGTGACTCCGTCCTTGTCCAGCAGCAGGTTTCTGGTCAGTGCTTATATTCCTGTGGGTCTCCTGCATCAAACTTCATCTACTGATGCCAACATACCATGGTCCATGATGCCTCTGATATCTCCTAATTTCATTCACCTCACTGGTGCTTCTTTAAAAAAAGAAATTCTGGCACCTGCTGCCATGGTGCCCCCTGTCAGGGATGTCACGCAAGAAGGTCTGGGCATGAGGACTTGCTGCAGGAGCCCCAGCCTATTAAAAAATGCCCGTTTGTGTAATTTCTTTCTGTTTTCGTAATCCATCTCAGAGGTGAGGAGGATCTGGGCAGTCACCCTTTCTAGGCTGTGTGAGTCCCAAACTCATCAGTCAGGTTTCTGATTCCTCACAAAGTTCTGATTCCCATTTCAGCTCGTTTCTCAGTTGGATGTTTGGCTTTATCCCTGATCCCAGGAGCTTCACTGCTCTGGTTTGGCTGAAGAACGGTGCTAGTTTCTCACAGTGCTGGTGGTAAGTGGCCTTGAGGAAGCTTATTTAGCACAGGTGTTGAGTTGTACATAAAACACACCTGCCCGAGTCCTTTGCTGTGCACAGGGAGCCAGGGCCCCATGTCCTGCAGCTGGGCCCCACTCAAGGAAAGTCTCCAAAAATAACCTTGAGCTTTCCTCTCCCACAGTGAGATCTATAGCTCTGGGTGGGAGGGCAGGTCCTGAAATGAAATGCAAATTCCCCTAGTCACTAGTACAGCCTCAGATGAATATTTGCCTGCGAGGGAACAGTCTGTGAGACTTTCCCTGAGTTATTTTCTCACCTGGGGCTCTCTCCAGAGGCAATGAGCAGAGTTACTACTCGATCTCTCACTCACAAAGGAGTGAAGCGTGGCATGCCACGTTCCTCCTCTGACCTTATGTCAGAAGAGAAAGTGCTTTTTAGTACTTTTTCTTTTTGACACAGCTGTACACCTTTGTCTTCTTCCTATTCTTCCTGAACATTAAACTCTCTTCGCAATTCCCTTGCTAACTACAAAATTCCTTTTTTCCTTCCTCCCTGCCTTTACTCTGCTATGTTACTAGATACATGAGAATAAAACAAAAGAAAGTGTAAATTTGGAAGACACAGAGGTGTTTTGATTATCTGGTTGCTTTTGTGCCATCCTTGAAAATTCTATCTCTGTGTAAGAAATTCTTTTAAATCAGAGGAGAACTTTCTGCCTTCACTGCTCATTGAGATGTTTTGTGGCACACACAGGTACAATAATATGACAGCAGAGCTTCAGGTATGCTGAATGATTCCCATTTATCCCAAAGCTTTGCCTGAAAGCAAATTATTATGAAATCATTGAACAAGTCTCTTTCTAAGGCTCCCAGAGCAGGCAGTCCAAACCCATTCCCTTCCCAGGGTGCAATGAAATGAGATCTTCAGCCCTATTGCAATATTTATCCCAAGGCATCGGATGGAACGACAGCGCTTAATACTGCAAGGAATTACAGCTGCATTTTTTATCACGTCCAGCTTACATCTCAGCCTTGCTTTAGTTTACTTACCTTTAAATTCAGAGTATTTAAGCTTCAAATGTGCACTGTGGCTCTTTCTGCCTGGTAAAAAATAGATAATATGTGTGCCTACAGCTTGTTGTGAATGCGTACAGAAGCACATTAAGGGGGTCAGATTTCCAGGGGACACAAACCAACACTATTTCATTAATGTGCTTGTAATATCAGCCAAATTTCACTGCTTGGAACTATTTACAGCTCTTTTCCCCTATACACAATGCATGGGTTTCAAGGTCACAGTTACCAATAAAACAGAAGAATTGGGTCAGACTGGAGTGTCTGCACCTACTGTAAGATGAATGAACTACTGAAAATCGGTGGTGGTGCTACAGGCCCCGGTTGACACATAAATTGGTGGGTGTTAAGTGTGTGGGCTTGGGAACTTGGTGTCTGGAAGGAGGAATTCAGAGTTTTACTGCCTTATGGGTGTGCTGTGAGTGAAGCAGAACGATGTGATGATGACAGCACTGGGTGGGTTACCCAAAGTGTTGTGTGATTTGGGGCGCATCCTTCACCTGGACACACTCTCTCTGCTCACTGGGGTGAAATAAAGGTGCTGCTCCTCTCCTCTGTACTGAGAACCTCAGAGCAGAGCAGCCTTTGTTCTCTAACATAAAGCCCTCATTGAGAAAGACAGGTTGTATTTGTAGAGATGCATTGCCTGTGGGGCTGAGCACCAGAGCTCCTCTGACTTGGTGATGGATCATAAACACTCCCATCATTTTTTGGGTTCCCAGGGCAAACAGGTAGAAGCAAATCTCCATGACTTCCAGGAATACTAGGGTTTTTGTGAAACCTGCTCCTTCCCTAGCCTGGCTAAGGGAGGCCCTGCCTTGCTGTCATGAGAGATGCTTTTATGTGTAAGTGCCTTTTCCCTCCACACTCCTGTCAGTTTTCTTCCAAAGCTATCTCAGAGTGGTAATTCAGGAAATCAAGCTTAAAGTTTCCATTTCCTCTGCTGACAGACCTCTTTCAGAGTCCAGGTCCCTTCTTTAATGGCGATTCACCATTTGCATCCTGAGCAGTAGGTTTCCTATTTCATAAATTTAAAGTTGTCTCAGAATGACACCTTCTGTTCTGATGTGATGGTGGAGCTGTAGCAGTGAACACGGCAGCAAACCCCAGCCTATCCCCTCTCATTTAGGGTCCCTGCCATCCTTTGAAGGTGGGGGGGTGTTTCTTGCTTTTTTGGACACATCTTCTGCATTTTAGGCCTCTCTCATGCCTTTGGACAGTTTCTGCACTTTCTGTCCTATTTCCTTTTAGGGTGGATGCATGGGAGGGGAGTGCAGGTGTGCTGAGCATGGGCTTTTACTGCTGGGATTGAGCTGGGAGCAGCAGCTGCTTATTTCTCTGGAGCTTAGGCTGGAGTGGTGAGGAGATGGAGAAAGTGGGTGTTTGGAGATGCTAGGGATGAAATGGTAAGGAATGTTAGTCAAGGAATGTGGTCCTCCATGCAGAGCTTCTCGTGAAGAGCATTGCACAGGGAAAGGGACTGTAGGAAATGTGAGAAAAACAGCTTTATTTTTGAATAGAAGACTTAAGGAGGATATGAAAGCCACTGATGTGTGAGAAGAAAACACTTTAGTCCATTTTTGTTATTTGTATTAATTATCTGTGCCTGACTACGTCTTGGGACCAGGCAGTAATTCTGCCTTGCTTCTGTGCTTGGAGGGCTGCAAGGACCTGAGAGCCAAGACCTCATTACTCAAGATTCCCTGTGGCTGAAGGACAGCTTCATTTGAGCAGGCAAGACCTGGGACATTTTTGAGTCTCTCATGTTCTGTGTCCAGCTGAGAGGAGTTTGGATGGCATCACCATGTATGGGTGAGTTCCAGGTGCCTGCTCTGGTCTCCTTCCCTGGCTTCCGTTTGCAGATGGCTCAGTACAAAGGTTGTTCATGCTTTTTCAGTGCTGTCACCAATAATGACTGAACAAATTTTAAGGCTGACGTGCAATGGAAGAAGCTCTTCCTGGCAGCTTTGGTCCAGGACCAGAGGTAATTGCTCCGAGGCTGATAATGTTGGAAATTAATAATTCCCCATTTGAATTAATTAATGTATTTCGATTGTCTTAGTATTAGGAATGTAATGAAGAAAAAGTGGATGTGGGAGAGGTGAACCCAATTAAAATGTAATTATTTCATTCAATTCACAATCTTGCATTAGTGAATCTGTGAAAAGAAGATTTTATAATTAGAAAGAAAAGTAGGTTTGATGATATCCGCCACCACATTTGGAGTCCATCTCTACCACAACAAAAAGAAATTCAAGATGTTTGTGTCTGGAAAGAGCATTTGGTATGTACCTCTCCTTTCTGACTTGCTAAGAGTTTATTAATCATTTACATGAGAATAGAAGCAGCCATTCAAAAGAAGAAAATAAGTAATGATCCTTTGCTGCCACTTCTAATACTGGAAATATGTAATGTATCGTAGTGGGGACCCTCCTCCAGCATGGTAGGGTTTATAAGCTCGATGAAATGACTACCTACTAACTAAATTCCATCTGTTCCAAATACTCCAGGAAGCACTGTATTGCGCTAGATTTTGGCAAACTGTTATACGAGGTTCAGCCCCATATTAGCATTTTAATTGCTGGCTGATTGCTTTTATGTTGCAAAACTCAGTTCGCAACAGTATGTAAGTTGCAATTAGTTTTTACTGTGTGATTCATTAGTTCCTATAAAGCATGTCGTGCCGCAACATTTGGAAGGTAATTTGCTAGAAACATTAGCGCTCGCCTTCAAGAGTGGGGAGTGGCACTGGAAACGTGGCAGCCCTGCCTCTCACAAACGCAGAGCCCACGTTCGCTGGCAGGACGTCTGCTCTCAAATGAGATGGAGCTGACAGCTGCAGATAAAACTGTCTCGCAGTGGCAGGTTTCCCATGTAAACAGCATCCTGGTCCTGCAGCCTGCTCCGTGTGGGTTTGCATCTGCCTGGGATCTGAACGGGGTTGGTAGAATGGACACGGGTGTGAGAGTTCCCTTTCTGGGAGTTTGGCTGCTGAGCTCAGCCTGGTTTGTGATATTCCTCTGGGGGAGTTTTGGATGTCTTTTTCATGCCTCAAGAATCTCACGCTTCTTTTGGAGATGCTGTCGTGTTCTCGTTGCTTGCGATGGGGAGGATGTGTGTGTTCAAGTCACATTAATCAGTTTTGCCTTGAGAAAGGGGGATAAATTAAGCACCATCTTTAAAACTCTATCATCCTATATTCCTTAGGCAAAAAAGCAGGTATTTTGACTGGGTTTAAAACCAGCCAAGACTCCTTAGCCCCATTTTGTTAAGAACAGTGGTTCATTTTGCCTTTTTCCATCTCTTTTGGAAATTGTTGTCTCTGGCAGAAAATTTCAACAGCTAATGCATGAGGACATGATCAGTGAGTTTTCTGCTGGTACACACATGGTGTGACATGTCAGTCATGTTATTTTATCTTCCCTGACTGGATGAAACTGCTCTGGAAAGGTTATTCTGCATGTGGCTGCTGGCAGTCCAAATTCTAAATCCTGGCTGTGAATGGCCTGTCTGGGATGCACCACACCACACATCACACTTCAGCACTCACTGCTAGCACCTCTCTGAAGGTGTAAATCTCAAAATGTAGCCTATGGTTTTAAGGAGGAATTTGAATTTTTCTTGACTGGTGAATAAAAAATGGATTCAGAAAACAATAGTTGAAACATCTCCCCTCTGAGCAATGTCCCCTGGGATTTTCTAGGTTTCCTTTCTTCTGTTTTCACAAACTGTCTGAAGGTTTGAAGTCAAACCTTTGTGCATCTTGGCTGTCAGAAGTTTTGCATTGGGAGCATTTGCCAAGCAAAGAAAAACACTGCTTATTCCTGCAGAAATACACTTTAGTCAAATTAAACTGGCACATTTGTAATTATACAACAAATTAGGTAAAATATAAACTTCCAATACTTCAGCTCAGACTGGAACAACTCACTCAATTTTCTAGCATATGCTTTACACCTGTAGGAGTCAAAAGCACCTGCAGCTGTTCAGTCTTCCCCGTTGGTTTGGTGTAAGTGGCAGCTGCCTCCCAGCCTTGATTTTCATCTCTCAGTTTAAGCATCTTGCTGCTCAAACCAAATTATAATGCAAAGCGTGGTCTGTGCTGGGAGATTTGAGATGCATGCTCTAGCTGTCTGTTGATAACTCTGATTGTGGAATAAGAGTTTATCCATTCCTTTCAGCTCAAGCTGTACAGTGTGTTCTCTGTTGTGCCAGGACAGAATGACTGCTGAGGGCGTGAGTGCAGAGGTCAGCTGCCAGGTAAGGTGGGTGACTCCAAAGGTTTTATGTTAGCTGTGAGTCAGAAGTACAGGATTTATGCCTCTTTTTGTGTTTCTGCTGCCTGGAAAGTGAAGGCCATGGGAGGTGTACTGACAGCAGCAGAGGTAATGCCAAAGCGGGAAAGATGGAAATCTTTCTCCTGCTGCCTTTTCCTATTTTTATAGTTTATAGTGCCTGGAGCCCAACCAGCCAAAATCTTCCCTGAAGGCTTAGTTGGTAGTCACTGTTGGGCTGCTGTGTCAGCACTGCCTGTGAATAATTTCTGTTTGAATTTCTGTGGAGTGGGAGCAGGTGGAATTTCCCAAACAGAAGTTTGCTTTGCTCGGGTTAGAGGACTAAGTCCCACTGACAGGCACAAAGCAACTGCTCTGACTGCGGTGAAGTACGAGTGACTTGCCTGTGTGTATTTAAAGTCTTGCTCCAAATATAACAGTGCTTGAAGGAATGGCCAGGGACATCAGGAGCACCCTTTGCTCTGCTCATCCGCTGCTGCCCCACGCGTGTGAGCAGTGCAGGGTAGGCAGTGTGTGTGGGGGAAGGGAAAATGATGGGCTGAGATTTGAATGGTGCAAACGCTTACTTGGTGTCTGAGATGCAGGGAAGTGAGCATTGAGTCTATTGAACTCCACTGATCCTGTCCAGTTGCCCTGGATTTAGTCCTGTCGTGTTACCCAGACTCTCCTGGGGATGGTGACTATTCAGTACCCAGCAGAGCTGATCTCCAGCAGTGTGGCTAAGACTCTTGTGTATCATGAAAATACAACCATAAAAACATAACTCCTTCTCTGTTGCAGTTGAAATATTTTTTAAAGCCCAGCTTAAACTGGTTAAAATGATAAGCTAAGCTGGAAAAAAGTCCAAAAGTCTGTGTTACACTTGAGTAGGACCGTCTGCGTGTTGTATGTGTATAACTGTAAGTAACTGAGAATTACATGGGGCATTATAGTGATCAATTTTACTGCAGAGGCAAATCCTTAAGCCAGATCCAGTAACATCTTTGTTGGACAGCATGGCTGGAAAGAGTTTTTTCCACAATCATTTTTTTTCTGTATAAGGTATAAAAGACAGTGGTGACTTTTTTGATCTTTTATGCATTTATATTCAAGAAATAAGCAAGTAAATTAAGAATTTTCTCTAAATGCAAAATTATTGATTTCTTTTTTTTTTCCCCTTTCCCAAGCATTTCTTTGGTGAGGAAGGGCAGGATGGGAGGGTTGTCAAAATTTATTCATCCCAGCACTTTCAGTGTGTGGTATTTAATTTCAGAGGGTTCCTCCTTCTCTGTCTGCGGTTCAAGCTGACCTCAGAGACTTCCTTTGCCCCTGCAAAGAAAACGAGGAAAACTTTTGGAGATCAGGCATTTGCTTTGTGCCACCAATGGGTAAAAAGGGGAATAAAAGCTGATGACAATATGGGTCTTGGTACATACTTAAATAAAAAATATATGGCAGCCCAGTGCTGCTCAGATTTCCATCTTTCCTCTCTTATTCTTTTTTCTTTTACGAGCACAAGCTGTAGGTGGGGGAAGTTTGAATGAAGTTGGCGGAGGCATTTTGTGTGAGACTGTGCTGCTTTTAACATACCCCACGTATCACCGGCGGTGTTAGCCAGCACTGCTGCTTCTGTGAGACTTTTGATGGTGACAGTGGTTTGCTAAAAAGGCTCAGAAATCCTGTGGAGAGACAGATTTTCTGTTTCACTGTGTTTTATGGATTGTCTTTTGCAAATGTGTTTTACTCCGGTGGACAAATGCAAAACTTGACTTCTTTGTGACTCAATATTTAAATTACACGGCGTTGTGAGGGGCGAGGGCAAGCATTCCTAGCCCAGCTTTACAAATGGAAAGTGGGTGCAAAATTCCCTATATGGGAGAAGAAGAATTGTTCCTTGTTTGGATGCCTGTGGGCTGGGGGAGAGGAGATTAAGGCAAGCTTGGAGCCGGGCTGGCATGGGTGCAAGAGAGTGTGCTTGATGCCTGCTTTCCTCTGCAAGGCCGTGCCAGGTGCAAGGAGTGGAGAAACCTTCACTGTTGCAGCATAATGGAAAAAATCAGTGTAACAGCCAGCCTGATGTTCACCTGCTCTCCCAGAGGATAATGGGAGAGAAGGAAATTGTACCTTTAAGGAGAATTTTTATGCAGGAGTGGCAGATCAGAGATGGCATAAAGCAAAAATGTGTAAGAAACCCCCACATGCATCTGGCTTTGGAGTGAGACCAGAACTTTTCTTTGAGATGCCATGCGAGTCACTTTCAACCCATCAAGCTAGCTGACATCAATGCTGCAGCAGATCAATCAATGCTTGATTTATTTATCCATGTATTTCTCCGGCACACCCAGCCCCTATTTCTGGAAAAGGAAAACATTTGTGTGTTTGCATATTGTAGGAGTTGATTTGTCAGTGGAGCAGCTCATGATGTTTGCTAAGTGAAAAATAATTTGGTGTGTTTTAGTAAATGCAATTCATCAGAAGCTGTGCAGATTAACTGGGTAGAGCTACACTGATCACAATGGGATCTGCAGATAAAAAAAATGATAAATTATGATATTACTCCTGCTCTATGAATCATTGGGAAGAACTCAGAAGCCAAGCATTTTCTTCAAAGAAATTATTCAATGAAGACCGAACAGCGACTATAAAACAACAAAACACCGCCTTTGCGATGGTTTTAAATATTGTTGTACATAAAATCTAATTTATATGGTATTAAAGGCTTTTCTTTGGACTACAAATCATCTTTGAAAAATGCTTCTTGTAAACGGTTCATCAGATGCATCTCAAATACTTTTACGATTATTAGTAAATGGAATTAGAGCACCTTGTAGTAGTTTTATTACATTTTGCACAGCTGTAATGGATTACAGAGAGTCTCACTGCTGCAGCTCAGGCTGCATAGCAACTTCTGAGTCAATACACGTTTTTCATAGGTTCTTTGTTTTTTGGGACGATACACCACTTTGCTCTGAAATGATCCATGCCTGATGCCAGCTGACAGTGGGAGCAGTCGGATGGAGCTGCCCATGTCCGTTAAGAAAGCCCCTGATGCACGTAAATGACCGGACTTTACCACCTGTTTTTGTTTCTTGCTTTGTCTGGCAGGTGGAAGGAGATCTGCTGCACCCTGAGGAGCTGCGAGAGAGGGAGGGGTTCACCTTAGGAAATGTTGGTGTTAATCGTGGGGTGCTCAGGGATCTCACTCCCCAAGCTCCCGTGACACACTGTGGTTCTAAGGGAGTCACTCCAGCCCGGTGTTACTCTGGGATGGCATTTGGTGGCCATCTGTGATAACACACAGTGCCCAAAGCACTGCTTGGCCCTGACGTTTATGGGGCTGGATGTAGCCCCCTCTCTGCAGCTGAGCTAGTCAGTGTAGGCCAGGCTGGAGAGAAATAAGTATGTTCAGGGCATGAGTTATTTCAGGTCAGGTGTCCAGCTTGTGTCTATTTAGTCTGCAACATCAATGTCTTCATTAGTACAGAGAGGTAGCTTGGATGGACACTTGAATTCGGTCAGATGAAACTCACATGTTTAATCTAAACTACTCTTGTGGGCTTTTCCAACAGAAACAACAGAGAAACAGAGCATGGTTCACCCTACCCATATTGGAAACCTCCACATGGGATGGATTCATAGCATCAGTAAGGCTGGGAAAGATCACTGCCAACCCAGCACCTCCATATTCACCACTAAACCATCTCCAGGTGTCACGTTCATGCATTTTATGAACACTTCCAGGGATGGTGATTCCAGCAAGTGTGCAAGTTTTATCCAACTGCATATCATGTAGTAAAGAATACTAATTCCTCCAGAAGTTGTGTATTTTTTTCCCTAACTTGCCCTAGTTACAGCTCTGTGCCAGGGTCCATCTAGAAACTCATCTTACCTTCTGATTTATAGAGATACTTTGAAAATACAAGCCATTATCTGAGTAACATAATATCTTATCTCAGTAGTGCCTGGCCAATAGCAGGGGTGGAACAGTTCTTACTGCTCCCACGTTTTTTCTTGTTCACAAAAGGACCCATGTGCTTGCTAGATGAGTGTTGAAGTAAAGCACCAGCACATAAGTGCTTTGCTGAACAGGGATTGATTAAAATACATACTTTGGGGCCTTACTTAATTATGTGTTGGGGACTGCATAATTGGCACTGCACTGAAGACATTTAATGGCTTTCTTCTGATAAATCTGTACAAGCACAGCAGTACTGAGCTGTACTTTAGCATGATAATGCCAGCTTCATCAAGGCCCGTGGAAAAAAGCAGAAAGACGCTTGGCTCTCTGCGTCCTTGTGAGAGGACTGAATTAGTGATTGCAGCCAGTCTCTGATCTGACAAAAAGCAGCTTCAGTGTGTTTTTCCACTGAAATAGCTTCTTACTTGAGCAGAATGAAGGAGGCCCTGCACAGCTGGCAGAGACTGAGCTTCCTAAGGTAGTAAGGGAGACTTTCAGTCTCTAGTCAGAGTCAGGCTGACCAACAGTGGCACAAGATAAATTCACTACAGGACTTGAGGAGATTATAATGCCCTCAATAAGTTTTAAACAGTAGTCCGGTGTCTGATGGGAGGCACTAAAGCTTGGTATAGTAAAAGACATTAAACTATTTCTAAGCCCTCTGCTCTATATTTTCAGGGTTAATAAAAAGCTGCTACACTACCAGAAGCTTCACAAAATGTGCATATTTAGTAAGCATCTTTCTTTTTTTTAGTAAGCGTTTTAGTAAGCACAACTTGCTGAGAACGAGTTGTGACTGTTTTCTTCTTCTCTTTGTTGCAATACAGAGAGAAGAAGACAAACTCTTGTGCTATCAGAGTGTACACTGCACACAGGCAGAAACAGGCAGCAGAGAGACCCTCGAGGAAGGTGCAAGCTGTGATCTAAAGGCTGCACGGGTCACTCTCCAAATCGAGTCCTGGCTGTGACTGCTGGCTTGTCACTCCGAGCCATGGACAGGGCTTACAACTTCTCTTCCCTGCTGCTGCCTTTCTTCTCAGTCGTCCTGCAGGGCAGCTCCCCTGTGTCTGTGCTGGTGTGATCATTGCTGCAAAAAGCCCAAACAAAGGCTTGTCAGATGTGTCGTGTTGGGAAGAAATGAGTTTTTTCTTTGCAACCGAGAAGGCATTGAATTTCATGTTTGAGTTTTGCCGTGTGTTTCTGGAGCTCAGCGTGTGCTGTGCTGTGTAGTGCAGGGAAATCAGCCTGTGCAATATTGATACCCCTGTGTCCAGGGCATCCAACGTGGGTGCAGGGTCCTCTCTACTTCCAGTACTCTGCAAGAAGGAGACAGGTGAAGCAAAAGGTCATGAGGTGTTTAAATTTGTTAAGAAAATTGGCATTTGACAAGAAAAGCTTTTGAACATGCGCCACAAAAGCATGAAACATTTGCTCTGAAGGATAAGTTTCTACCAGCCAGTGCTTCACAGCTCGTGGGAAGGAGGGGGTCTGCTTGCCCTGAGGCCTAGCTCTGGATATTTGTCATGGGGTTCATCAGACCAGCCCACATCCAGGACCTTGCTAAGAATGTTTTTTCCATTGGGGAGAGCTGATATCTTCAGCAGATATTTCTTTACTGTTCATTTACTAGAAATGTTAAAAAAATCCAAGTTCTGCTCCCCTAAAGATTACAGAAGTAAACAGTGGAGGATTTTACTACTAGCGTTTTATTACTCTGTAGCTATGTTCCCACAATATGGTCTCTTTCCTCACTCAAGCTTATAGGGAAAATATTTGACTTATTTTCAATCAATCTGAAGGCCATTAAGTAGTGAGTACTCGGTTTATTTTTCTGGTGGCTTCTCTAGTGCTGTTCTTGTATTGGGTTTGTGCATTGGTAGGACCAGTTTGCATTAGAAGAGGTTAAATAGTTTTTCTTTGTTTATAAACATGTTGCTGACATAAATATTTAATATCATTAAGTGGCTGCTCCTCTTCATGAGAGTGCTAAATATCATGCAAAACTGAAATAAATGTTACGTCAGGGAACTCTAGGGAGCAGTAAGAAAAATAGTCTTTAAAGCAGGGGCAGAACTGTAATTTATGTTTTACCTGATCCTGTTTCCCATGAAATTACCTGGTTTTATAGTCTAAAAAGAGTGATCTTGTCCAAAGGGGAGGCATATTTTACTAAATTTTGTCTTACCTTAAATCAGGCCTTACTGTTCCTTGAACAAGGTGAAACAGATGTTAGAACAGCCTAAAAGGAAAAATCTCTGACAGCCCCCTGAAGCTGAGCAAATAGCAAGCAATTGTTAAATGGAAGGTAGGAAATGGGAAATAGTTTTCAAGGGTGACTTCTGTAGGGGAAAAAACCCCAAAAAACAACCCCCCTTAACAATTTCAGGAGGTTTGGGAAGGGTGAAAGCTACAATCCAAAGAGCTGTAGTTGTCTTAAGAGTCCTTCTGTGGCTCCTTCATAGCCAAGAGAAGCTCAGTAGTACAGACTCGATCACCATCATAGAGTATCTACAACAAGACGGAGAGATTGTGTTTGTCAGGTCCTTCCATGGGGAGGAAAGGGATTTTGGGCTGACAACCCAGCTCCAGCAAGTTCCGTCTGTGGATAGGTGGGACATTTTTGGGCTCTCGAGAGAGTTTTTGGGTCCTTGAGAGAGCAGGAGTTGCGTGAAGGCGTGTAGGGAGGGTGCAGGGATGTCTCCATGTCCTCCTCATCCTACAAAACTGCCGGGGTCCCAGCGTCCCCCGTTATTGCATCTCAGCAGGAGAGCACAAGATGAATGGCAGGCATCTCAATTTAATGAAGGGTGTACTGCAAACAAAGTACGAGGAATATTAATTTGTTGAGAGCTAAGGAGCTAATAGAGAATCACAAAACTTCTGGGAATAGACAGAGTTGAGGATTAAAGAGTTGTGAATTATTAACTTATTGCCATGAGATGAGAGAGGCACAGTGCAATTGATCCTCTCTACTGCTCCTTCCCTGCTACGTGTGACTTACATCCACCTCAGATTACAGAATCTGCCCTAAAAATTAAATTGCACTGCTAAGAGCATTCCAAGGACAAAGAGAAAAACATTGAAGGATGCTCCTACCCCTGCAGATGCTGGGTGAATATGCTCTACATATTCATTCAGCAGTTCAGATTTGCACCCCAGGGATTTCTGCTGCAGGTTGGTGACAATCTCATTGTTCCTTTGGTCCCTGCATCTCCCTTGCAGAGTGTCCCTTCTGATACATTCCTGCAGAGACAAAAAATCAGTGTAAATGAGCATGGCTCCATCAGTCAGATGCATGCCGCTGTAGCCAGCCCATGTGAGATATTCACAGCTCTCACGCAATCCTCTGGCTGTGTGTCCCCAGGTGTCCCCCACTGAAATTGTCCCTCTTCAAGTACCTGGATGATGCTTCTCTCTTGCCAGCCAGATGGGATGTTTTTGCCCAGCTTTGCCATGAGAATGGATCGAGTGCTGTTGAACGTTTTCATCCCCTGTCTTAGCTGCATGTATTTAGGGCACAAGAGAGCAACCACCCAGACCTGTCTCTTCCCTGCATCCCAGCTACCTGCTGTGCTTGTTTGGAAGGTGATTTGAATCCATGAATGGCATTTGACCCTTTTATTGCCAGCTGAATTTTCAGCTGTCAGTACGTCCCGCTGTAGCCTGAGCTGCTGCTCCCAGCCTGGCACTGAAATGCCCAGACAGTGCACCCCAGCACTCGCTCATGGGACACGAGTTTGAGCTTGCATGGCTTTGACTCTCCCCTGCCTCCTGTGCAAGACCTTCTCCTTTGTGCTGCTGTTACCAAAAAAACAGAGTCAGGGATTGCTCTTGCAGGAGATTTCAGGCTGAAAACAGGCCATTGACAAATGGTGCTAGGTCTTACAGAGCTCATTTGTGTTCTGCTTTGCTCAGCTGCGCTATCAGCTATCAGTTGTTTCTGGTTTCATTAATATCAGGCTGCTACAGAGACCTTAGCATGAGGGGCAATGTAAATTAAACACAAAGAGGAGTACCCAATAATTCATTGCCTTTCTCACTTCTAATTTGGCACTGAGAGAATATCACTTCCTAATACAACATTTGGTGCCTGGCCAAACACTAAATTTAGGTATTTGTTGTCCCCTGTTTACCATTTGCATGAGGAGATAAATATTGCTCATTGAGTCACTGTTATTACCTTAGAAATAGCTCAGCTGCCCTAAAAGCTTACCCCTTAATTGAAATGGGCAAAAGGTGTGTCAAATACAGAAAGCAAAGCAGCTACCAGAGGGGATGCCATGCCCTTTTCTTGCACACAACTTGATTAATTCTTGTTGTTTAATGCCTGGAGGAAAATGTTGCAGATCACTTCTAGGTAAATACTGTGGGGCATGACTTAATTTTTAATACTGGAGGCTATGACACTGCATTTATTATCACTTTCTTAGCTATTGCAATTTGTTTTTCCTGACAGGCACAGATCCCAGGGTAGTTTATCTCCCAAGGACATTGATAATGGGGAAGCGCCTTCTTCGGAATAGGAACTCTTTGTGGGAAGAAGAACAAAAGAGCTTCTCTTTACCACTGTTCCCTTCCCTCACTGACTCTGATAAGCAAAGAGCAGGGGTGGATCACAGCTTGTGCACAAGAGGGTGTTTGCAAGGTTCCAGGGAATTGTGGGGCCAATGGGAGCCTGTAGCTGTGGGTAACACATAGCCAGTGCGTGGGGGTTTGACAGGGAGATGGGGATATTTGTGTCTGCTGCTGCATTCTGAATATCTTCATGCATAAATACGAGATGAACCCAGCCAATGCTTTGTGACCGATGTTGCGGTATTTAATGAGTAAATCATAATTGGCTCAAGAAGTCAACACAGTCGTGGGTGAGGTTCATGGTGAGCAGCCACTGCCTGTGGCCGAATCACATTGGCTCATTCATATCTCGTACTCCTGCATCCTCCTGTACCATTCCAACTCCTTTTCCACACCTACCCTTTGGAAAGGACTCCTGAACCCCATCGCAAGGGCTGTGCTTTGGTTGTCTCCTTGGTTTTCCTTCAACATTTTTGCCTGCTTCTGCGCCTCACAGTAGCAACCAGACATCCATTCCTCCAGCAAACCACATGTCACTTCCCTCAGGACCCCTATTCACAAGATGTAACTCCTGAATGCCTGGTCAAAGCTTTGGTCTTGTTTTTTTTTCCTCTCTCCCCCTCCCGTTTTGCCTTGTCATAAGGATTATTTTTGCTCTGTGTTTTTGCAGAGCCACAAAGAAGGAAGGTTGGTTTGACAGTGTCTCTGGGTGTGGGTGAGCCACAACTGGTTCCTCCTGTGGGCCAGAGTAGGTGCCAAAGCCGCGAGCAGGAGTAAAGGCACAGCTGAGGCTGTGGCTGTATCCCTGCCATTTCTTTTCCTTGCTGCTAATGTGCAGGAACTCTGCTAGAAGGATGATATAGCTTTTGTACGGGGCTCAGTTTTTCAGTGGTTTGTACCACTTAGAGCAGCTCAGAAGCTGCAAAGTGAATTTTGTTTGCAAACCACGCGAGACTCTTGCTTGTTTTTCTGGCAGGTGCAGGGAAGACACGGGCCACTTGTTTGCTTCCTCGTTTCTATGCGAGAGCGTGGTGACATCTGCTCTGCTTGACATTGTCTGTGCTGTGTGCAGGATGCTGAAACATGGATTTTATGACTGCTGCCTCTCTGGGAACTCCAAGAAAATTAGATATTGGTCTCATGAGGTTCATCTGCTGGGGAAAAATATTTAAATAACTGCACGAGGCTGCAGTGATGCCATTCTTATCCCTTAAAATGAGAAAGCAGATTGCTTTGCTTTTGTGCCTGGATTTTGTCTCATACCCAGGCTGATGCTTAGCACTGACAAAAAGAGGACAGGCTGATTTCCACAGAGCTCTGGGCAGCGTTTATACCAGTGCAGATGTACCAGTCTGAACACCCAATAAAAGCACCTGATGGAGATACTTAAATTTATATGAGCACCATGGACCTCTGGCTATGGCTCTTTCTGCACACACCTGTGCTGCTGCACATAGGCCTGGTAATTATTTGCCTGAATTTGACAAGAATTGGCCGTGTTTGTGTTAGTAAAGACCACTCAGAGGAGCTGACGCTGAGTATCCCCTTTAGCCTCATACTATGATAGATTTTATTTCAAACCAAACTTAACCTGGTGCTCTGGAGTGAGTTTTTCCACTCTATAAGTAGCTTGAAGCTGTTCAAAGGATCTGCCCTTGGTTTGTGACCCTACACCCCATCTGGGAGTGGGATTTGTAATGCTTTTGGTGAACACCTGGGGAACAGCTTCTGTTGTAGTTTCCTCCAGAGGAGATTTATTTCACACATGCCAACACTGTGCTGCAGACCAAAACAATGGGGATTCACTTCAGAGCCTCCTTGCTGCTTTGAACCAAACAAAATACCCTGATGCAGACACAACCATCCTGAGGCAGACGTGACTGGGAGTTTTTTCACACGTGCCCTGTCCACGCTAACTAGAACGCATCCACCTGCTCCCACCTTGGCTGTTCTTTGGCTGCAAATGGGAAAAAGTAAATTCAGGATGCTGTGGCACATAGGAATTGTGCTGGAGGTGAGTTGTAAACATTTTCTTTGTGACTGGGCTGGGTGAGCCATGCTCCTGAGCTGAGTCACCTTGAAGATGTAGGGAATGGGCAGCCAAGTCTGGGATCCAGCCCAACTACCAGGACAGAAAAAACAGCACCAAAACCTGCACTAGAAACTGCTGAACCACATTAGAACCTGTATTTCTGGACAGATCTTATGATATTTCTCTCTCTCTTTCTTCCAGCCCCCATCCCCCTTTTAATTCATGTTGGTTTAGGCTTTTCATTTAACGTTTGAAATTATCCTAAGAGCATGCTTTGAATGAGCACCATTTTCCAGTAGAAGGCCTTTATTAAACATTTTTGATTAGCCTTTTTGATTGTTGAATTTTAAAAGATTTCCTCTTGGCATGGTAATTCAGGCTTTAAGAAGGAAATTTCTTATGAAAGGACTCAGTGGTTGGTTATAAAAAAATGCAAACAGATGTGGTTAGCAATAAAATCGCACCATGATGTCTTTTAATTCCATATTAATATGTAATTGAGTAATAAAATAGTAGCCTAATGTTTTGCATGCTGCAGTTTTACATACCCATAATTTATCCTATAATGTTACCTGGCTTTCTTAATCTCATCACAGTATAAAACTGGAATTTCATTATTGGAATTAAATCCTATTTCTGCTACACTTTATATCTGAGTCTGCCAGGCAGCACTGAAAACCTTCAGGACAATTTACTGGAAGCTAAAATTGCTGTTTTTCTTTCAGCATAAGACACAAATTAGACAAAACTGCATCTTCCAGTAATGTGGATAATATACAGACCTGAGCTCT
>VZTA01008149.1:64906-130163 GCA_013398855.1 Mohoua ochrocephala
GGTTTTATTTATAATTAAGAGTAGGATAACCACTAAGCCTATAAAGCCATCATCCAGAGCTGATAGTGGGATTTTTATGCCACAGATATTCTGTGTTTCTTAGGAATCTGTAATCATTCCAAAGCCGTACAAAGCCCTGGAAGCTCTCTAGGAGAATTGCTTACCAACCTATTTTGAATGCATCTGAAACAGATTTAATTTACAGTGATCTTTTGGCAAAGCTCCTCTATAGATTCCGTTCCCTCTGGCTCGCTCTTATATCTAAACATATCTTATAGAACAATCTTCCCGGCCTTAATGATACCCAAAATAAATATAAAATTGTGCTTGTTCCTGTAAGTCACGACCATTTCCATAGGCTGAAACAATACACGTGTGATTTGTTTGAATCTGATGTTAACACAGTCACCGTTGCAGCTCCGAGTGCTCTGCAGACAGAATGCTTTTGACTTCAGCAAGAAAATTAAATTAAGCCCACAAAATAGAGACCTTTAGATTATTCCAAGGCTCTTTTGTTATCTCTAAGCTGGGCTTTTTTAGAGACGCCTCAGCGACGCACAGGGTTTCTGAACTGTAGATTTTACGCATTTTCAACAGCACATTAAGAAAAAACCTCAGAGCAAATGTAAAATGGATTCTTAATTTGTGGATCTGGCAAACCATAAACGTTTGCATTTACAAGCAGAGATAGATTAGATTTTTAGCAGGAGCTGGTGTTATCTGAAAAGTTTTACTGGAAAATGAGGTTTTCTTTTGAAAATGCTCCTTCAGCAAAGCGGTGTTGCCAGAGGCAAAGGCTTTGGGAAGCACCGTGGGCTCTGTGTGTAGCACCAGGGGATGGAT
Source organism: Mohoua ochrocephala (assembly GCA_013398855.1). Classification (NCBI taxonomy): domain Eukaryota; kingdom Metazoa; phylum Chordata; class Aves; order Passeriformes; family Acanthizidae; genus Mohoua; species Mohoua ochrocephala. The sequence continues at coordinate 65,750 of VZTA01008149.1, forward strand.
CCTGGTCTGATGTGTCCTCCAAAACCTGTGACCTTTGGGGCCTCGTTGGCTTTTTGCCAACAGATCACAATGAACATGATAATGAGAAAAAAATTTTCGACAATCTCCCAGGAAAACAGAATTTCCCTTGGTAAATCACATGGATTTTATCTCAAATGTGTATTTCTGCTGCTTTGAAATGTACTGTCAGTCACCCCAAGCCTCAATTTACTGGTGAAAATACTGCATGTTATCAGTTTTTATATATTTCAGTACATTTTGTTTTCATAAAACTAGTCATAAAAATCCCTACCTGTCCCACTGACAATTTTAATAGAAGTTCAGCCTTAGCAGAATCCGTATTCAGCGAGATGCTGCATCTGCCCAAATCCTTTCACAGAGGAAAATATTCTTTCTGTGGCTGCTTTAGAGATAGGAAAGAATGTAATAAATTCCACATGTTTTTAAAAAGTTGCAGGAAACTGATGTTGAAGGTTCTGGAATATTGTGTGTACTCACTGTGCTGAGCCAGTAGGTACAAGGTATTTCTAAAAAAATATGTTCAGATCCAACCTTGTATTAAGGTTTGGCCTCTCAGTGTTTGGGACCTTAAAAGTCAACTTTTTTTTTTCTTCTCAGAGAAAAAGACTGATTCAGGGTAAGTTTATCTTATTTGCTTTGAAGTTGGATGTTCAAGAGCCAACTCATGCCACAGAATGAAATTATTTTTGAGATTTTTTTTTTGCCCTGAGATGTTTTTAGGTAAGTTACACATCTGACTAAAGAATTTATTCTGCGATTTGGATTTGGTTTTTTATTTTTTTCTAATTTGCTCTTCACTGAGTCCTTTGTGTCACAGACTTGAGCACATCCCAGATGAGACTATTCTCCTTCTAAGACAGCACCTTAACATTTTTGGCATGCAATTTTAGCACATAATTACTATTCAGTCAAAAGTGTCTTTCCACTATCTTCATCTTTGCCACTGTGAAGAAAATGTAACCCTCACCTTGTCTCTATAGAAAGAGGTAATTTTTGGAAAATATTTGAGATCCTTTCGATATACATGTAATTATCTGTGTGGGTGTGCCTCAACATTTTGCTGTGCTGAAGGCTGACAAATGGATTTCCTGTAATTTTGAAATTCTCCTGGCACATGACAAGTGACTGAAAACTGAAGTTACGTAAACTTCCAGATCAAAGGATGCTTCTCTCAGGGTGCCCTGCTGTGTGACACTGTATGAGAATGAAGCACCTGACTGGAAGCAAATATTTATTCTTGTTTTCCTTTGAACATTAGACACATTAAAAATAGCAGCCCCAAATGAGGTTGTACTCTTGAAGTCTCAGCCATTTGTTTGACTGCAGTAACCTTTTTACACCTGCAACTATTCTAAATGTAGTTTCACTGCTGCCTGGCAGGTCACCAGAGAATGGATTGGTTCCTTTTGAAGCACAAAGAAACGAGCAGTTTTGGGAGACATTTTTGTATGTCCATGATTTCAAGGATTAGTGGCAGCAGGTAAAGAATAAGCTCGTTTCAGCCATTTCATGTATTGTTTTTTTTTGGTTGGACATGGTTTATACACATGTGTAAGGGGTATGTGGAGGAAGAGCTGATAGATTTTGGCACAAAACTGTGGAGATGCATCCTGTTACCTCTAAGCTGTGTTCTCCAAGGTTCACACTCCACCTTTGCCGTTGCTCCTGGGTTATCCATATGAGTGATTGTGGGTAATGCTAAAGGACACTTCCATCCCTTCTGTATCCCTGTCATTTTCTATCTCCTCCAAGGACCTTGGCAACAAAGTGTTTCAACTGTTTTGCTGTCAAAACCTGTGGAAATTTTTAACATCTGCCCCATTTGCATGTTGTCTTTTGATGATCCACCATGAGCAACCGAGAGCCGCCTGCCTAAACTGCAATAATCCTCAAGGCAATTATTGCTTCCCTCAGTGATCCATGGAAAATCATATCTCTGCTCATTTAAGGAAATGCAAAGCTGTTCCTTCTTTCAGGGCTTATGTCTTGCCTTTCTGATGGGATGGTAACACCTCTGGTGTTGGTCATAAGCCTTTTAAGGCTCTAAAGCAACCAACTGTAAATACATAAATAATCCACTGATTTGACTTCATCTGCCTGTGCTCCCTCTGTGTCAGCTTAGAGCTTCCCAGGCCCTCTGGGATTGGTGCTCACCACGGGCAGTCAGTCCACGGCTGAAATAATTTTTGGAAAGTAGAAGAGCGTGTGCATATGGTAATGTTTATGCACTAATCTTCTTTCCTGGCCAGGCTGAGGCTACTCTAAGAAATCGTTTCACAGTTGATTGATTTATTTATTTATTTAGCCATGTCAGCAGTGGCTGAAATTTCATCAGTTTGAAGTTTCTAGTGAAGTTTATGATCCATTGTTTTTTGAAGTGTTGCATGAATGAATGATTTTGCCGAGAATCTAAAGTAGTGAACTTGATATTGAGCACTAAAGTGTCTTTGGGGTATACTTCAGCCTTCCCTGAAGTCCAACTTGCTATATGTAATAAAATTGCCAGATGAGTAACTCCTTCCTGATAGTCGCCTGTGCTGTATCCTTTGTTGTTTATACATCTGATAGTTTTATTTGATAAGTATCAGTAAACTTGTTTTGCTGCCTACAATGTATTTAATAATTTTAGATCACGTGCAGGTGTTATCTGAAGAGGTGGACACTGAAGAAGGAGTCAGTAGCGTTTCCTTCCTGACAAGGCACAATTGCTACTCCAAGAATGTTAACTGCAAATTGAATGTCAGCAATGGATGCAATCTAATGGGATATTCTCCTGAGCTTCCCAGATCCACAGATGTTTCCACTTCCTGATACCACCAAAGGTTTGTTAAGAAGAGAATGCCACAGGTGAAAAATTCTCAGAACTAATGAAGTGGTTGCTTGCTAAAACCACTTTTGAATGTAATAAAAAACCTGGGCATTAGGATTCTGATGAGGGAAACTTTGTGGAAACCGAGATGAGCTGTAAGTTGATCAATATCAGGTAAGCTGCAGTACTTGTCTCAGGAACAAAGTGTGTACTTGTGGAGACAATCACTGATGGAGTGTTGGGTAAGTGCAATACATTGGATGAGGATGGACAAGTGGAAGATAACTTGGTGAAGATGATGGGTGGAAGGATTCCTACCATTACCTATATAAATACTGCAGAAATTTTCTGTCCCAGCAGTTATTAAAATTGCACATTAAATCAAGAAGAATAAAACCAGAATACTGTTAACATCAGCGATATATACACTGCAAAAGAAAATGCTGCATTCATCAGAAATGGGCCTTTTGCTAATGTCTTCCTCATTCCAGATTTCCCAGAAGGATGAGGTGAAGCTTCACAGGTGAGAAATGATGTCTAAGTACAAGACATGGTCTTCTTGCTTTGAAACATATCACAGTCATATCTTCTTTTGCTAAATTATCAAGAGAGACAAACAAAAGTAGTTCATCAACCATACCAGAAGTACTAATAAATTATTTGATTGATACCATATGTAAGTGCAGGTGGAAAAAAAAATCTACTGAAAGAACATTCTGCTTTTAGTTGCTCTGGTCACTAGTATGGATTTTCTAGAAACAGTGGTGCCATCATTCTCTTAATAAATTAATGAATTAACTGTACTGTTCCACAGGATTTAGCCTTTGAAACTCAGGATTTGTTTCATAACAAGATGTTGTGTTTACAAGAAACATTAATCTTGTGTGCTTGCTACTCCAGCTTTGAGTAACTTAAGAAGAACAGAGAGCTGGGTGAGTGTGGGTGTTTATTTTACACTGAGCTGGATAACTCTGTTGGTTGACTTCTTTACCTGCTTGTTAATGCTGGAAAGAGTAAACAGAGAAAAGTCAACATCACAGCACTGTATCTGCAGAACAGCATTTAGAGAAATATTTTTGGATTTCTGCTTTATAGATACCAGAAAAGAATGCAAAAGCTGAGAGGGAGCAAAGAAGGATCTGCATGCTCACATTTATTATCTTATTTGCTGGTTATAGGTCTGCCCTGCTTATAGAGCAAGTGTGATTGAAACAACAAATGCTGTTAACAAGGCATTAGCAGAATGGGATGTTTCTGAACATTAGAGCTCCACGAAGACACAGAAAGTCATAGAATTAATGTAGTGTTTAGCATTTACAAGGAAATGTCAATTAGGGATGCTGAGAAATGAAAGAGGGGATAAACACAAACATTTATTTCAAGAACACAGGTGCAAGTTACAAATCTCAACAGCAAGTCAAGCCTTGCCATGTTCTAGCTAAAAAAATGGGAAAAATGGTTGGAAAGATGTGATGTGCATGTCATCTATGCACATGTGAGCCCTTCTGATTCCAGTTAAGTGGGAGCACTGGAGGAACGGAGAAATTCTACCTTGTGGCCTGAGGACTTGCACTCCAGTGGTTTTCTCCGTGTGCTGTTAACGTCTGGTCATGGGTACAGGACAGTCAGTCAGTGCTGGAGAAACAGGCAGCCTCGGGCTCTCTGCCTTGCATTCAGCCATGGTAGTTACTGCCTGGTGTAGTAAAAGCAGGGAGAGACTTAGACATGATTAATTGACATTAAAGAATTCTCATTCTTTTTTTTTTTTAATCAGCTGCATGGAAAGCCCTGTTTTTCCTGCTTGGCTTTTCAGGGGACTTTGATAAATGGGACTTTAGTATAGGTTTTGCTGGTGAGAGAGAGCTGGTAAACACAAAACCTTTTGCAATGCCAGTGCCAGTGAATACCTTTACCAACACTCCTGTGCCAAACGGGATGAATGTGACACTGATCTCCCTGTTCCTGCCTGTGGGATGTGCAGACCCAGGCTGTTCCTGACTGGGGGAGCACAGTGGTGGGCATGACAGCAACGAGATGCCAATGGAAATTGCTTGGGTAGGTCATGGTAGCCGGATGCAAAGCTGCCTTGGAGACTGTGAAATGCATTTGTCTCCATTTTGGACAAATCACTGGATGCAGGTGCATTGGCAAAGCACCTGGGGGTGCAGTGCTGCACAGGTGTTACCAATCGAAAGGCTGATGCTGAAGAGGTGAAGAGCTCCTCAGATTATTTCAATGAATAAGGTAAGACAAGAAGGAGGAAAACAATTACCATAGTGTTTGAAGTATTTATGAAGTGCCTCACAAGTGCCTTACCATATGTCTGATAGTCTTTTATCAGAAGAAAATAGTGGGTTATGCCACTTACAAAAAAGGAGCATATTATATATTTTTAGTTCTTTGTATGTATTAAACTCCTCCTTTTGAGTAATAAGCAGTCAGTTTTAAGAGCAAAACTAAATTTATTGCAAGATTAAAGGTTATCGCTGTTCAAATCCTCTTATTTGTTCTGAGCTATACTTCAGGGAAGGATATCTTACCTAAATCATATTTTTGCCCATAAAAAATTCAAAGAGCATTCTCAGAGTTGGCCTTAACATGTAGAGTCATAGCAACAACTAAGTTTTCTGAAGCGAGTTCATTGGTGACCAGCAGAGTTTTCTTTCTGCTGCATGGCATTTCCTTCTTGAATGCAGGAGTATTTACTGGGAGCAAATCACATTTTCAGAAGCCTTAAGCGGGAAGCTAAACCCTTATTTTTAAGTTTATGCTGTCGATTCAATGAGGAATTATCCAGTTTTACAGAATTGGACAATTTTGTAGAAAAAAAGAGCTTCCCCCTTTTTTCTTCCTATTACCTTCTGTTGGAACATGGGGTGTGTAAATTTACACACCAGGTACACATTTATAGATTGTAAATCTGTTGGGAATGCCATGAAATAATTTCTGCTTTTTAAAATATGTGTGTGTGTGTGTTTCAAGCATTTCTGGAGTTCAGAGCAAACTCCCACACTTCGAAGGCCTATTCTTGTCTCATTGAAGTCAGTGGGTGTTGTGCTATTGATTCCCACAGAGGGAAGGCTGAATTGTCCAGAATGCAGCTCCGGGTCTGCCCCTTTGCTATTTTCCCAGCAGAAAATCCTGGCAGAGGGATAACGTGGATGAGAGCAGAGTGGGTGGTTTGAAAGCACCAACTGAGACACTGATTTTAGTTTTAGGTCAAAAATGACTGGGCTCCAGGTACCTAATGAGAAACCCTTATATGATGCCAGGCACTTAGCTGGAGTTCAGCAGACCATCCTCACTGAGGAAAAATACAATGCACTTCGTGAAGTGTATTCCCTGGGTAACTCCTGCTGAGTTAAATGGGACTAGAGCAAATAATTAAAGTTCCTCTTTGTAGCATTTTTTCACCCTGACCGATGTATTTGGTGGCCACAAAAAATTACTTTTTTAAAGCATGATGTGCTAGCAGGTACAACAGGCTTTCATCCCCTTGCACTTCTTCTGATAGCAGCTTTTCCCCAGCGTACTTCAGATGTGTGTGAGGAAAGCCTCTTTAATTTGACAAGAGTAAATATCTGCAAAAGTATTTTAATTATTTTAAGATGAGTTGTTATAAAGGCTTTCTTCCAGTCTCCTTAGGGTTTCTGTTTAGTTCTTATCACTGAGAGAATGTTGTTCTTTTACCTTTAGATGGAGAACAGAAAGTTTAGGACAGAAATAATGAACTTTTTGTTTATTTATAGTTTATTTTTTTAAGCCTAAAGATTGCTGTAATGGATACTTTCCATGGCACTGATAATAACAATGAAAGATCAGCCATAGATCACAGAATATTGTGATGTAATGGCTAATGTATTAAATGCAACTGCACTTCCTTTTGTTTTGAGTCAAGCTTAAATTACATGTGACATTCAGATCAATGAGAGGATTTTGGATTAAATGTCTCATTATCCTCTAATGGAACGATAAATACTAATGTAGGTGTTCTGAGGTAGTAACTCTCTTTGGAATATGGTCTGACTGCAGAATGCATCAGTTCATAATAACATTTAACGTGTTTCTATGTTAACACCAACAGAAACAAAGGTGGGGCAATCCACAGCTGATCCTGAGGTCTGTGTTAATCCTGGGTTTAGCCTAATGTTAACCCAATCCTCATTTGTTGAATGAGATGGAAGGAATTGAGCTCTTGTCAATCCAGTTAAACCCCTTTGGTGTGAGGGTTTTGTCTGTGAGCATTGTATCACGACAACTTTAGCCAACTAAAAGGAGCGTATTGGAAACCTTGTTTGTTGCAGGCAAGCACAAGGCTGTCCCCTGAGTGTGTGCAGCCTCTGCTGGTGCCTGTTAAATCGCACTGAGCCAATGGCCGGTGTCACATCTGCCCAAACTTTGCTCAGTTCATCTGCTCAGACCTTTGCTTCCCTTGTACATTAAGTATGGCTGGCCTGGCTTAAGCTCTTGTCACAGTTTGATTAATGAGCGTATAAAACTCAGATCTTGTGAGGCTGCAAGAAGGAGTGATAGCCAGAATGAGTGAGTTTCTGTCAAAATGTGTAAAGCAGAGCTAAAATCTGACTCTGAAGCCTTAAAGATTTAAAGAAACATTTGCACTTCTTCTGTCAGCAATCAGTGGGGAAAGCCTCAATTCCAGCTGCATGCATGGATTCAAAATGATTTCTCTTAAGAAATTAAGAGCTTGACTTTGCTCAATGGATTCCAAATATACCAGGGTGGAGAACAACCTCTTGCCTAATGAAGTTGTGTAAATGGCTGAAGAAAATTGTCACTGGGACTTTGTTTAAAGAAGTGGAAGAAGAGTTTAACTGAAAAGCTAAGTACACACCAAGATATGTAATTAGGAGAAGATGAGTTAATATTGTTTATCTTTTAATTTGCATTGCTTGTAGCTGGGGAAAGAGGGGAAATTTTATGGTTTTTGAGAAAACTGGAATGTGCCAATTGAAGCTTTTGATTCCACAGAAACAATTATTTTCCATTGGAACTGGCATTTTGACTGTCTGCTCTGGCTGTCTGTTTATGCTGCAGCCCTGTGTATTTTCCCTCAGCCAGGTTTGGTGTTTTGGTGGTCCTGTCTCCTCACTGAGCAGCTGTGAGTGTGTCAATGCTGACTTTAATCCACTGTTGCTAAATCGATGGCCATCTTAATCCCCTTTGTGCTCAAATTGAGGCCAATGGATTCTGAAATGAAGAAATCAATAGGCAACTGATGTCTTGGAGGAGATGAAAAATGAAACTTGACTTGTGAAATACTGTTACAAGAGATACGTAAATATGATGGTGTAAATGGCCTTAGGCAAAGCAGCTTCAAACTATTTGCTACACCTTTACCAGAGAACTGGTTGCATGTTTGCTAGATCAAGCAGAATTTGCTGATGGTTTTGCACCCTTTCTTAGACAGGTCACAGTCTTTGCCAGTTTTTCTGTCCTCCTTTTCTCAGTTTGATGTGTTTTAGTATTTTTTTTTTTTTAATTTGCCTTTCATTGTGAGACTGCACATTGCTGTGAGCCTGACAACATCTCCTCCCACCTCACAACTTTCTCTTTTTATCTTTCTCTTGTTTCTGGCACCCTTCTACCTTTTGTGCAGTACTCCACACTTTTGGAATCATTATCTTGTGTGCTAATTGCCATCCTTATCCTTCTTAAAATCGCGTATATTTTCTAAGGCTCTAATAAAAATCCCTTAGGCTTTAACCAAACCTTTTAAGACTGGTTGATGCCTCTGGCGTTGGCCACAGCAGCTTCTGGATGAGTCTTAGCTGCTTTCCCTGAATATTATAATTCATGAAACTTGAAGATCTTGCTGGTGAATGCCCCTCTTGTGCTCTAGCCTGCAAACTCTAAATGTTAGTAAAATTGGCTTATGAATTGGTGTGAGTAATTCGCTGGTGCTGAGCCTGAGAGCCTTGAGAAGAGCTGCAGAAGTGAGATCCAAGCAGGTCTAAAAATACAGCAGTGTGCTCTGTGACTGAGGAAACTGAAATCTTGGTTTCCTGTGGCTTTATATTGTGTGGTTGGATTATCTTCCATCAAATTAAGTGCAGGCTCTGAATGAAACTTTTCCTGAATTTCTAACAGCGTTTGTGACAGTCTGCACTCGGGGGGATCCTCTGATATCTTGGCTCCGTAATTAAAGTACTGCTGAACTAATTTCTCTCCTCTGCATTGGAACCTCTTTTCACAAGACTTTCAGGGTCTAAATGCATCTAAGCCTTCAGTTCCTCTCTTCAAATTGTCACTGAATCTGGCCGAGTGGTTCTGATGTTAAGAGGATGAACAAAGGCAGTGGGATTGGCCAACCCCTTTTTGTCTCAAATCAACCGTACAAAAATGGTTGGCGGAGGACTCATGGTTCAAATCTTTTGAAAATTGATGGCTGTTTCTTAGTTGTGGGAATGGATGGAGGATTGTCAACAAAAATCTCTGGTCGTCTTTTGGTGTAAAGAGTCAGTCACTCTCAAGAGATACTTTCTGATGGGCATGCATTGGAAATCACCATGGTGTGTCAGAAGGTGCAGAGAACGAGGCTTGTTCTTGTTTTACATAGAACATGTTAAGACAGTTTCATTCTAAGCAAACAATGGGAAATAAAACTTTGTAGGAAAATTAAAATATACCTACCATTTTGACAGAGACTTGTTTTGTAATTCCTATAGAATTATTCGTTGTAGAATTAGAAAGCATGGCCAATTTGTTTATAAATGGTGTAAAAAGCAAGAATGTAATTTTGGAAATTATTGGAGAGAAATCCAGATTTTCAGGCAGCCAGAGAGCACTTGTACACTTGATTTGAGAGAGATTCTGCTTATGTGTGTAGAGTTCACACCTGGTTTTCATAGCTGCTGGACAGCACGGAGGGGCCTTCTCACTTTGATTTAGGAACTTGTTCTGAGTGGGGAGATCACAAAAGGGGTTTGGCAGAGTTTGGGTGCTGGCAGACAGTGGGAAGGAGTGGGTTGCTCTGGTACATAGGTAGGAAATGAAATACTCATGTCTGCCCATCTAAGAACGCTGACTGTGGAAATGGTTTTACGCTCTCTGATGAACCCAGGTGAGGGAGCAAAGTTAAATTTGTCCCATTCCTGTGTATTGGACTTGAATAGACTTTGAGGCAGGCAATACCTTCCTGTGTTGAAATCTCAGCTGATGGCTAATGCCTGTCCGCCTTGTAGAAATGCCAGGAGATGAAAGCAAAGATGTGGTGGCTGCTGTGAGGAACCTCTTGGAAACCAGCTTCTGAGGCGCTTTCTGAACACAGCATTATTTTCCTTTCCAGAAATACAGAGAAAAAGAGTGCCTGTAAATGGATATTGGGATTTCGACAAACCTGTGTTGCATGAAGTCTCCCTTAATTAATATTATTTTTCCCAGATATTGCATTTTTAGAAAGATTTTTTTAATTGGAAGGGGTGGCCGAAGCCTTTTAGTAATTTGTAAGCATCCTATAGTGATTCGTTATTCTCTCCAAAAATTTGCTTTTATTTCCTACTGGAATTTGTTTCACTTTGACATTGGAGCTTTTTATATCTTTGTCTGCTAACCTAAAGATCCTGTTAAGTCAGAAAAATCTCTTTCTTAGAGTAGGTATTTATAGACTAATTCATCACTTAAGCCAAACTGAGCGTTTTTAAAACTCCTGGTGGAAAGTTGATTTTACAGACCTTGAATCATGTTTTCTTTATCCTTTGTGAACCCTTTGTTGACCTCTGCACTCAGAGAATGATGACAGAAATGTAATGGACTGATCTCCAGCCATGGTCTCAAGAACAGGCAGGTGTGTATTCCCACGGGATATTTCTGTTTTTAGATTTCACAGTTCTACAGCCATCCCAGATGGAGTGTTGTTAACCTGAGTTATAGAGAGATGTATATTTGTTTTTTTGGGCTTAATAATTCAATGCTTTTCTTCTTAAGTTTCACTGGGACTTAAAGGTAAACCATAGCATTTTTCTTTTCATCCTCCCCTCTAGCCCGTTTATCTGAAAATTCCACAGAAATTAACTTTTTAAGTGAGCAATAAATGTTCGGAGATAGAAAAATCCCAAAAGGATTTGCTTTCCATTCTTTGTTGGACCCCAGCCACATCCTAAAAGCCAGTGAAGGAGCAGTCTCGGATTCAGAATAAGCCAGCAGACAACTACTCATTATTCCTCATTATTTCATTGTGTGTTCCTTATTCTGGTATTATCAGGCAGCAGAGTTAAAACACGTTTTTAGTTTTCCCTTTTTTCAAAGCACTCCAGCCCAACACACTCCAAGGAAAGGATCTCAGTAACAGAGTTCAGGGAGCTATCAAGTTTTTCCTCTCTCTGGGCAATAAGCAAATGTATTTCCTCATTATTTCTCTTTGTTGTTTGCACATTAATCTGAAACCAGAAAGAAAAGACCAACAACTACAAAGGGTGATAAGGGATTTGCTGATGTTTCTTGAAGGCTGCTAGATTGCTGCAATACAGCTGGGAAATAGGAACAGTAAAGTCTACTCTAAACTCTATTTTACAATAATGACTCATAAAATATCAGTTCTTTGCTTTAAGACATTGTGGCTGTATAGTAACTATGCATTTCAGGAGAAAGTATCTCTGAGTTGGGTACTAAGACTAACTTATCAAATTGAGAGGAAATGAGGGAAAGAGATTATTTTTTTTAAGCTCAAATGTGATTTTTTCTGGCTCCAGATTTTCAAGTAAAAATTGAAGATAAATCTTAAGGAAGGAAAAAAAAAAGTGGACTATAAATGTAATAACTTGCTAGAGCATTTTACGAACCCTCAGTACAAACAATATTTCTTGTGATAGCTTTGAAGATGGAATTTGGGTCATATTTCATGTGCTGGTGCATACAACAGTGGCTGTAGTATATGGCAAATATTTCTCTCTTTTTTTTTTTGTTTTTGTAGAAAACCTAGAATTCCTCTTTATCTTGTTCACTATAAATCTGCAAGTGTTTTGTTGAGGGGAAACAAAGAACAGCAAAAAAAAAAAAAGGATTATAATCTTTCATTTTATTGAGATCTTTGTTGTACTCATTGCACTCAAAATGGACTCTAGAAATGCTCTTTGTAATGAAGCCATGTCCAAGAGCCTGGTCTTTAATTCGTGGAAGTAGTGATGCTCTGCAGTGCAGCTCCACAGAAGGCAGCAGAGCTGCTTCAGACAGCCCCAGAGGAGGGTCTGCTTTGTCTGTTTGGTGTCAGAACAACCTAAATCAGGGTTGGTATCATTCTTCCCAGGTTCAGTTTACTGTGCAGTTGTTAAAGTATTTGTCTCTGGATGTCTGTAATTGAGTAATTTGCAGCCAAACCCAGACAACCTGTGCTCCTTTTGGTCAATAGGTCAGGTGAGTTGGACCCTAAAAGTGTTTGTTCCAGGGAGCTGGATGAAGTAAGGATCTAACCTTTGCAAAAGGGGGCAGAATACAGATATATTTAGTCTTTTGTAGATGGTTATGAACTTGTTTTGCTCTTGATCCTCATCTGAAAGAAATGGATCCATATTAGTGCTAATATATCCTGCCTTTGACCTGGGACATACCTGGGATATATTACCTGGTGCAATATATGGGCTGGTGTAATAAATATAATCCCACCTTTGCATGGACTCATCATGAACCTGTGGTGAGCACGGTGGTGTTGGGGTAATTTTGGACCCAATCATCTTAGAGGTCTTTCCAACCTTAATGCTTCTGTATTTTTTCATTCTGTGATTTACATGTGCTGGTGCAGCAAGCTGGGTGAGCGGCTGAGCCCGCGCTGCCCAGGCTGCCCCTGAGCTGTGCAAATCCACATTTAGGTACTGTGGGATGTGAGAAAAGCTGCTGCAAAAGGGCATTCTGGCTATTTTGAAGAGCAGTTCTGTGTTTCACAGGCAGGGACTGGCACTGGAGTCATTTGAAGCAGTATCCACATGGGGGAAGGAGGATGTTCCATGCAGAATGCACAGTCCCCAGGGCTGTGACAGGGAAACAGCACACAGACAGTTTTCATGGGAATGCACTTATTTACACCACATCTTTTCCTTTTCCCTGGTTTTGATGCTATGGAACTCCAGCCCAAGGAGGCTGCCTGTGTCTTATGTTGCTGTTGAGCTTCACCATCCAGACAGCAAAATGAGATTTGGGTCAGAAAAGCAAGTTTTGGCCTCTTGTGAATATTGCAGCCCAGTGAAGGCTAAACAAGCCTGGAGTTTGTTGTAAATGTGAGGGGAACGTGAGGGAGGCCTATGAGCTATCTTATTCCTTTTCCTTGTGATTTGTGCTGTTTTATTTTGCTGCACCTCCTAATCCCCCTCACAGTGGCTGCCCAGTGAACATGTGCAAACACAACCTAGAGCTCTCCAGGAAGGGAAGGAATACCAAGACTGACCTTACATGGCAACAAGGACTACAGTGCTGTGGGCTTTGCAACTTGTGGTGATGGGCAACATCAGTGTCCTTAAATCTGACTTCACCCTCAGGAGGAGATCCTGGACAGCAGTGACTGCAGCAGGCTTTAAAGGGAATGGTCAGGGTGGCAAATACTCTGCTAGACAGTGATTTTTGCACATTTCGCCCCTGATACCTTCTCTGTCTTTCCCAACTCAGCTCAGGAAAGGTGTGAGGGAGAAGAAACAGCTGCCTCGTGGGAATCTGTGTGTCCCTGCCAGGGCTGTGACCCGGGACAGTGGTTCCGCTGCTGAAGGAGCAACGTGAGGATGCTTTTGTAGGGACAGGTTTCAGCAAATCGTTGCTGGTCCTGCCTGTGCCCTGAGCCCCTTTGAAACCTGAAGTCAGAATTGCAGTGGTGCCACAAACACATCTTATCTCCTCCTGTCAGCTTCCACCCAATACAGACTGTTTTTCCAAAATTTGTCACTTGGAGAAAAAAAAATTCTCTTAAAAAGTCCTTATATATGTGTCCAGAGACAGACTGACCTGTGCACTAATAGAATTTCTGCCTTAGGAACTGGGCAATAATCTAAATTGGTCCAACATACAGCCGCAAAATAGGAAGGGGAAAAAAGTACTTTTTTTGTTCCTCAGCAAAGACTCCAAGAACCCCAAGATACTGATAACTTTTAACCTTCTCTCCTCTTAGGTAAATATCTGTCCCCTGGGGACCCTGACAATGGCTAAAACCCAGTTGTTCAGTCCAGCAGAACTCTAGAGACACCCTGTTCTAAAATTGTAACTGTGAAACAGGATGGCAATGCCTCATTATAAAAATTCCCTGTGATGCTATTTCTAAATCAAGTTAGTATGCAAGAAGTGTCTTGGAGCAGGAGGGAGGCTTTTCTGTTTTTCATTTTCCTCTGATATTGTCTGTGTGGGAGGCAGCTGTTGGAAGGCCTGCAAGAACTTGAGAATTTGACTGAAAGCCATAAAATTGTACAAATACATTCAAAAGCTTTGTACAGTTTCTGTTGGAATCTGGGTTGCAAGTTTATGGTGAAACCTGAAAACTTCATCTGCCTACTATCTTTTCTTATGTGAATGTTTTGCTGTGAATATTTTGGAACATCTAATTTGAAATATTAAAATATATCTGTAAGGAAGAGGTGTAAATACTTTCCTGGAATCAACTCCCATGCAAGAAATTAATTACAGAAAAGAATTCTCTTCAACATCTATGTCTGCATATGTCTGTTTTCATCTAGGGCTGCTGTTCGTTGCTATTCAGAGGTGCTTTCCAACTGTTTTATCATATTGTGTTAATTAAGATGATGTTTTCATTAGTTTCAGTTCACATATTGTTGGAATCTAGATTTTTGAAGAGAGATTTCAGCAGATAATGGAACGTGGGCAGCACACTGGAGGCCACAGGGAGCTCATTACCCTTTTCTCTATTCATTGTGGTTTCATCAGTCATTAATTCCACTCTAAGTTCCCTGTTGTTAGAATGTACATTGTTAGTGACTTTACTTTTCATATTCAACAGTGTGCCACTTTCCATACATAATACAAAGGTAGACTGTAATTATTGGCAGCATTAGAATACTTCAAAAGATTTAGAGACGTGGAAGAAGGCTCCCTGAGGAGGGTGCCTTTGAGAGCGTTTGAGACAACAACACAAATAACCTTGTAAGGCTGGAGAAAAAGGCAGTGTAGAAAAAGGGATGATGTTGAACTCGCTCTCATTTCACAAAGTGATAGAGTGAGTTGGTTTGGAAGAGGACTCTGGTCCAAGTCCCTGCTTAAAGCAGGGCTGACTTCAGTGTTAGGTGCTATTGCTCAGGGCCTTTTCCAATTGGGTTGTAAATATTTTTGAGGACACTAATTTCAGGCTTGACTACACTCAAAATGTGAAGCTTTTACTTTTATTTGAAGGGATGTTTTCTTGTGGTAACTGGCATCTCTTACCCCTTGTCCTATTGCGCTTCACCTCTCTCAACATTTTGTGTGTCTTCTGTCTACACCACCCCATTAAGTAGTTAAAGACAGTAAAAAGATCCTCCCTTAGAAGTTCTTTCTTTTCCAGGCAGAACCAAACCAGTTTTTTCAGCTTCTCATGGTACTTTATGTGCTCCAGGCTCTGGAACATCTGCTGTACTCTCTCTTGTATGTCTGTGTCCCTCTTGTAGACGGGAGCCCCAAATGAGACTCAGTACTCCATATGCTGTCTTGCAAGTGCCAAACACTGATGAAAAATCACTTCTCCTGACTAGTTGTCTATGCTTTTGTCCAGTTTTTGGTTGTTTATATTTGCTGCAGTGGGGCACTGCTCACTTGTCCTCAGTTTGACCACCAGCACCTGTGGATCCTTACCTGTGGAGCTGCTCTCCAGCTGCTTGGCCTCCAGCCTGTGCCAGCGTGCAGATTATTCCTCCCCATGTACAGGGAATTTCCTGAACTCTGGGAAATTTCTGCCAGCTCATTTCTCCAGTCTATTAGGCCCCTGCTCCAACTGCCCCTTGCCATCCTTGAAGATGCGTATGATGTTTGCATCACCCTTGGATGCATCCTTCCTGTTCTTGCATACTTTGGTACAGGCTTGTGTAGTCTGTAATTTGATGTTCTTCTGCCACAAGCAGTGCTTCACTGCCCTTGGCTTTGGCCTCAGCACAGGGCTGTGGGAGCACTGACACCTGTTTATATCCATACCCACCCAATTCACATGCAGGAGCCAAAGGACACACACACACAAAACCTTGTGCCCTGACATCCCTGTCTCCTTGTACCGCTGCAAATGGACCATGTGCACACTCAGGCTCACACCTGGGAGCTGGAAGCAAGCTCCCCAAAATGGATTGAGGTGATACCAGACTTATGGATGGGCTACTGTTCAATTAATAGATCTACTATCCTCTCTTGGTTGCTCACTAGGTGTCACAGCATGGCCAGATCCAGAAGGGAAGGCTCTCCCTAGAAAAGTGAAGTGATGGCTGCTTATCAGTCCGCTCTCAAGCAGATGCATGCAGAGAAAGGCAGGACAGAGAACTACCAACTATCAGGAAGGCTGAGTATAATCCTGGCACAGTCTTATAACTCACAGAGCATATTAGCTGCTGAAATTCTTATTCCTCATTTTCTTGACAAATGATGCAACAAGAGCAGAAAATGGCTAATATGAATCTTGTCTCAACACTGTGATTACAGTGGTAATAAGGAATGATGTAAACTTAACTCGTTCTTGTTACAGAGTGCTAAGGAGAGGGAATTGGACTTCAGGAGCAGTGTGCAGCCAGAACCGAAGCTGGCTATGAAATAGCTGTTTAATAACCCCTTTTCATGATTTTTGAATTCTGTTTAGCATGCAGGGTTCTTGTGTGCTGCTCATAGTGACAAAAAACAAATGCTTCTTTGCTGTGCCTTTTGACCATCAAAGACAATTTTGTTTAAAGGAAGGACATTTTGTGAGGATTATAGAATCACAGAATGGTTTGGGTTGGAAGGAACCTTTAAAGGTCACCTGGTCCAACCCCTCTGCAATGAGCAGGGACATCTCGAACTACATTAGATTGCTCAGAGCCCCATTCAACCCTGCCTCAAATGATTCCAGGGATCATTCACCACATCTCTGGACAGCCTGTCCCAGTGTTTCACTGAACATTACTGTAAGAAATCAAATCCAAAAACACTTCTTCCTTATATCTAGTCTGAATCTACCCATGCGGGACATGAAATACTTGTTCACAAATACCATATTCTAGCCAGACTCTGCGTGGGTTTGCTTTACTTGAACATGAAATCTTGCAGAAAACACAATACACGATATATAAGTCGTGGCAAAAGGAGGCTTCAGTTCCTGGAAATCTCCCTTTACTGGTCTGGCTTTTGATCCCTTTCTATATTCTCTAGGTAAACTGTCTGTAAATTAGTAAGCTCTGATGAATCCAATAACTGGTAGAGCCCTTTAGTTTGCTTTCAGGCAGCAATAATGTATCTCAGTGTCTTAGGAGGGGGCACAATCTTTCCAAGCCACTGTTCTGCAGCCCTCTGGGGCAACACTCTGCTGAGCTGTCAATACATGGATTATCAAGTGCCTGCCCTTTCACTTCCTTCTGTCAAAAGGCTTCTCTCAAAAGCTTGATTCCTTTAAAAGTCTTGTCTTCATCATCCCCTTAGTGACCGTGATTGAAACGTTTCTTTCTGGAATGTAATAGCTTGGCTTAGGACTGTCCGTTTTACCCAATTCTTGCTATTTTAAACTGTGAAATCATTTTCCTTCATTTATTTGAAAAGTTTTGTTTTCAGCATCCCTGTTCTTTCGGCACTTTAGTGTTTCTTTAATGCCTCCGTTTATCTGTGGCCAAATGAGAACTATCTCATTTTATTGGGATTTTCTGATTCTGGTATTCATTCTGACATTTTTCTTTCCACCAGTGTGGAAGTTGGTTTGTTCAGCCCTGAAAAGCATCCCAGACAACAGTGCTAGAATTCTGACAGCAGAAACATGCACACAGACTGCTCCTCTTCTATTTGCAATGTTTCATCTTCAGTGATCTGTTTCTAGTTCATCTGCAGACTTGCAGATTGAATGCAAAGCTTTTTATCATGTTTGCATGCAGGTTTACTGCTTGTTTCAGATCATTAGCTGCTTTTGAAAGTGTTTGCGGTATTACTAATGGGACCCAAGCTGAACCTTAGTTGTGATTAAGTACTTCCATATTTGCAAAATCCTCTTTGGTGGTATCTGTTAGTTTCTCTTTTGGGTCTTACAGCCAGTGCTCATTGATTAGTTTCTGCTTTGAAACTGCAGCTCCAGAGGAAGCTTGAAAATGTTATTCATAGATACTTGCTTGGGTCAATATAGCAAACGCACCATCTATTTCACTTTGCGTGCACATCTTCGAGTAGCTCCCAAACCTGTGGGTGTGTAAGAGGCTAATAAACAGCCTGCTCTGTGATTCTGCAGCAGTTCTGCTCCCAGCCCTCCCTGCTGCTTCTGTAAAGAGAGTTTGGTTTCTTTCAACAGGTCAAAAGTTGGTGTTTTCTGCTGATACCAAAAGGCTCTTCCTGTGCTGTAGCATCCATGGCAGCTTGCTAATCTAGCACAGGTTCTGTGAGCTTTGCAGGGGTTTACATTCCCCTTCTGATTTTTGAACCGTGTTATATCGGAGTCTTGGCACATGCAGTATTACTTGAAAATGAGGTCACAGGGCAAGGGTTTTTTTGCACTTTAGAATAATATGGCTCTTGCTTGAAACTAACATCTGGTCTTTTATGGATTAAGACCCTTTGCTTCAGTGACTCCTCAGGTTTGCTGCAGCTCATATCCCCAGGCCATCGGCATGCCCTTTCACATTTTCAGATGAACTGTGTCTGGCTTGCTGTCTGGTGAAATTTCTATACACATTCCTGTATAATATTTAAATTCTACTTTACAGTCGTGAGGTGGAAATAGATGTAAGGGTTTCAGCTCTGCTCATAGATTCAGCATCCTGCTGTACCAGTTTCCTCTGCCACGGCACAGAAGGTACAAAAGTGTCATTTTGGATCCTTTTCTGCATCCTGTGGCATTGTCCTGAGAAAGGAGAATGCTCAACTTCTTATGTCATTAAACTTGACACTTCTGCATAATTTTGACCAGCTGCATCTCAAAACCAAAATATTCTGCAATCCAAGATAATGGCCCAGAATTCTTCCAAGGTGAAGAAAATGGTTCCTATTGCAATAGAAAATGCAGGGAAACTGTACAAGAAGGCCTCCTCCCTCTGATGGTGTCGTGCAGGTACTCCCAGGCTATCCACACGTGACACTTCTCTAGCCTGCCTTCAAAAACTCCCGTATGAGGAAGATTCAGTAGGTTCTCTAGGAGCTATGAAAGAGAATTTTGTGATTCTAATATAAAATTACCTTTTCCCTGGCTTTACTGGTAACCAAGGAGAAATCAGATCCATTAATTGGGCTTTTCTCTGAATGTTGTTTCCTGCTTTTGTATGGCAGATGCCACACGCTCTGTGTCTTTTCTGAACTCCTGTGATTTAACTGGCATGTGTTGTTTGGTCATATTTTTATTCCAGGCTCTGTATAGGATACTCTTTTCGTGAAATGTGGTGGTTCCCATTACTGTATTTAATTCAGTCATCGTATTTAGCTACACTGGCTCCTCTGTGTCCATCTTGTGTGTATTGCTGGAATGTTATTTAATTAACAAGATCTCTTAAGAACAATGATTAAGAATTCCTTACTGTGTTTAAAATACACATCTCACTGACTTTTTGGCGCACTGGAGCATAAGTTTTACACATCAACACAGCCTTTTTCTCCATTGCCTGTGCAGTTGCCTGAACTTTTTTTTTCTGTAGTATTTTTTTTCCCTGTATTTGTGCTGATTGCTGTGTTACTGGCATTGCTTCCTGCCTTCCATCATTTGAAAAATTCATCTCTGTTGCAGTTGCTTCCCAATTTTGCTTACAGATTCTTATCAATATATCTTCTTGGCCTTTCTCTAGGATTCTGTGTAGCTATTCCTTTTACTGTTTGATATACGCACATCTGTATATATCTTGACTACAGTGGTGTGAAATCCATCCCTAGAGTTCACAGACTTGCTTTTTAATAGTTATAACCTGTCTGGTTTTTAATAAGAAAGTCTTTTATGACCCCATCTTCGGAGGAAAGGGTCCTTAAATTTGCCTCTTCATTTTGTCTCTTCCTCGTTGCAGTTTTTTAATGAGTAATGTACAGTGCTCTAGACTTGCTGAGAATTTGTAAATGCATTTCCATCTTTGCTGAGCTTTTGTATTAATGTTCACAAAATACATAGCATTTACAGGATGAAGGAAAAAAAAGTGTATGAGACTTTCTTCAAACAACAGGCAGAAACTTCAGGTTCACAAGCCCTGGACCTCATGGTGAACTTAAGCCACTATAATGTGCTGGAAAGGCCCAGCAGGCCCAGGGCACAGGCAGTGCAGCGGGTTTCTGATGGCAGCACTGATAAGAGCTTCTTGACACAGGTGTTTGAGAAGCTGATGGGAGTGGGGAGACACTGCTGAACCTCACGCTTGCAGTGCTGGGGCATGTGAAGTTTGGCAGAAACCTTGATGGCACTGACTGCATGAAGGTAAAAGTCAGGATTATGAAAGGAGGGCAAAAAGCAGGATCACAGCCCCAGACTTCAGTAGAACAGGCTTTGAGTCTTCAGGGACCTGGGCCTTGTTCTGTCCAGTCTGAAAATCTCCAAAGCCCCTGATTCTCTGACCATCACTCTCTCTGTGAATGTCTTTTTACCTCTTCCATTGTCCTGTCTTCTGTCTTTTCATGGTACAACTGCTGAATCATCCCATCTCTTTCCAGCAGCTAAACTCTTTTCACTGAACTGTTGAAGTCAGTTGATCTGCTCTGGTCAGCCATGTACACACAGCTTTCTGTTTCACTGACCTGTTCAGGTTTCCTGTCTTGTGGGGTCTCATTCTCTTCAGTGAACATTTCAGTACTGCAGCTCAAAGTGGTCATAAGGCTGCTGGGGGAGAGGTAAGGATGAGAGAAGAGCACAGCTGGTGTTATTTTTAGCCTGTTCAGTCTGGGATCAGTGTACAGGGAGTGACAGCACACACCTTGGAAGTAAACGCGTGGCTACCTACCTGGAGGTCTTTGTTTTCCTCACCTAAGAATGATGTTTGACAAAGTGATGAGCAAAAATGGAGACCAGTGAAGATCTTTGACTTGGAATTAATCAGTCCCAGAAGTGGCATAAAAAATGGTGACTTAGGTAGACATAAAAACCAGGCTGGGTTGTTCTTCACAAAGTCATGGGAGTGGAGAGCACTCACTGTAATGCAGTAGGGATGATGAACAAGCAGAAGGAGCTGTAAATCTCAGGGCATGTTCTCAGTTACCCACATATCTGTTGCAAATAAAATGTATTTCAGAGGGAGCCTGTTCAGCAAGTGTTTTGAATGTGTTTCTGGTAGACTTTGGTAAAGATAATTAAAGTAAGTAGAATAGGGTGAACTTTGATTAAATACTGACCAATAGGAAGAAACTGTTTAACAATATTTAGACAAAGATCATGTTAGCTGAGAATGATCATTAAATGATACATTTATGATTCACAGGACTTGAAGGAACATAAGAAGCAAAACAATAACAATGGATGTCAAGTAGGAAGGCTTCAATACTCACAAAATTGGTAGGTGTTGCCTGGGAGGCAAGCCTGATGGAACAGGGAATTTAAAAAAGCTGGCAGTTCCTTAAAGAAGAATATTAATAAGGCTCTCTCCTTGTGAAGGAGAGATAAGAAGTCAGTAAGAGATCAACTTGGCTAAATTATGAGCCTTTCATTGACTTCAAACACAGGAGAAAAGGATACAGAGAGTAGAAACTAGGTCAGGTTACTAAGGAGGAGAATAAAGGCATTGCAAGAGCTCTCAGTGACCTAATCAAAAAGGTTAAGACATGAAGGGAGATGAAATAGCAAGGCACATTACTTAGGAGAAGTCCAAATGTTGACACTTAACAGACAGAAGATTTGGAGGAGCCTAAAGTGATGAATGCTTTATTCTGTGCTGATCTTCACTTGCCATCAGGTAGAAGTGGGAATTAATACCTGTGCATAAAGGAGTGAAATGACAGCCAGAGCAGGAGAGCAAAACAGCAGAGAGAGTTCTCAAATTGATCAGGTAAAGTTTTTTCTGTCAAAGGAATTTTAGCAGCCCTTAGCATCCTTTTCCCCATGTGAGTGCTTGGAGATAAGGGAGGTACCCAGTGGGTGTAGAATGCGGATGGACCCTGGGGAAGTGTGGTCTGGAGGAAATGACTGTAGACTGATTAGTTCTCTCAGAACATAACACACAAGCATTTCACCTTGAGGTGAAGGATACAGTCAGTGAAGTCCTTCAACATTTCCTCAGGGCTTGGCTGTGACCAGTGTTTTTGTTGGTGACCTGTACAATGCAGAGGATCCTGAGATGAGAATCCCCATCAGAACGATACAAGACCATAGTTCAAAATGATCTTGACAGAATGGAGGTATGACCTGAAAAATGAGAATATTATTTAATAGGGAATGATTACACTTTTATGTAGGAATAATAAAGTACGTGAGTGTAGGATGAGAAGAAAACTCTCTGGTCATTCTGAGATGGGAGAAGAGGCTATAGAGAACTGCAAACTAGACAGAGATGAATGATTGCAAGCTTTTCAAAGTAGTTAGTGTCACAGGGAATGTGTGAACAGGAGCACAGGCTGCCATGTGATGTAATTACTCCTGTGTAGCAAAAGGATGGCCTTAGACAGAGAATTGTGCCATTTTTAGTGCTGTCCTTCAAGACAGAGGTGATCTATTCTCTAGCTGAGAACAGTTTGAAACACGACCTACAAAGAAATATTGAAAGAATTGGGTTTGTTCAAGCGAAAAAAAGAATGATGATAAGAACATGCTACCTTCCTTATTTAATTTTCATGTTACTTTTTACTTATTTCCCCCCCTATTTTCTCTCGTTAACGAAAAAAGGAGAGTATCTTCTCTAAATGCATTTTAAAAATGGAAAAAGGAAAAGATTTGACCTTCAGCAAGGAAGTTTCAAGTTGGGCTGTGGAGACTCTGTCATTGGGGCTGACTCAGTTGACAAATGTTCATCAGGAATGCCTTGGGCAGGGAGATGGGTGGACCAGGTAATGCCCTCTCGAGCATCTTCCAGCCTAATTTTTTGTGGTGTGGGCAAATGAGGTTTTTATTTACATTACTGTTTGGAGGCAGTGACCCTTCTCCCTACTGATGCCATACTGGCTTGTGAGCAGAATGGCATGAGGATGAACAGGAACACTGCTGGCAGTAATCTCTTGTTGCTGCCCTATCTTTACTTTCAGACATCTAGTCACCAAAAAGAGGGATAATATCCCATGGCACAGCTGATTTCTCACTTTATACAGACAGAGAGTGAAATTCATATAGAGACTTTTGATTGAAAACTGTTTATTTCTGTGTGGTGTGTAAATACCACATTATCACTTCACAACTGACGAGTGAGCAGAAAAATAAACATCTTTGTAATCATTTGTTTGTAATACAGGCAAATCTGTTCACATTATGAAATGAAATAAATTTTTCCAGCTTCTGAGTATCTTCTTTTTTTTTCCCCATTGTTTGTCACACTTCGGAATGGAATAAATCTGAAAGAACATTGTAGAAAGGCAAAATATAATTGCTGAAGAGAAAAATTGGCAAGGAGTTAGGACTTGTCTATCATTTGTCATCTATCAGTTGCAGAGGAGGCATAAATGACTCTTGTTAGACTCCGAGATGGTTTGTGTTAAGACAGAGTTTGTTGTGTTTATTTGCATTAAAACTTTCCATAAGACAATATGTTTCAGCCTTGTGTACTCTCAGTTTTAGAAAATAGTTGTAGACAGAATTTCCTAGAAACAAATGATGCTGTGGGTTGATTGATACATGTGAACCCAAAGCCCCCTAAGACTGTTTGGCAGCTAAAAGAACCTCTGAGGAACCAAGGACAGGAGTAAGACTTTTCTTCTTAATAAATCTGTTCTCAAGGGCCATGAATAATTCTGATATCTAGGACGATTTTTTCAGGACAGAGAGCATCATGTTTCGGTGTTTGATATGGTTACACTTACATGTCATTTGTTCCTGTACACAGGAAATAGCTGTACTGTGTGGAGGGATCTGGTTTTAATACCGTCAGAATGCGTAATCAATGGAGTTTTTAAATATTCTTTTTTTTTTTTTTTAAGTGGGAAGTTATGCATAATGCAACATGTGAGAATACCTTTAGCACTGCTGCTAATGAAAATCCATTTTTAAAAAAAATCTCAGGCCTTAATGAATGCAGGAATGTGTTATTCCTTGCAGTCATTATTTTGAAGATTATCCCAGGTTATTAGATTTGATTAAAGGATTTTATGCTTGGCTAGCTTGAGAGCTGAGGATTAAGCCATAAGGAGCTTTCTCCTGTGCTGTATCTTTGGGCTTATCATTTCAGTACTGCAGGGCTTTGATTACTTACCCAATTTTGTAAAACATACAGATTTTGTTAATTTACAGCTTTTTAGATCAGTCAGAGCTATTAAGCCTGCTGGGTGATATCCTGCCTGACAAGCCCTGTTACAGGCTAGGTTTGCTTCTGCTGGCTTGACCAATGTATGCCCTTTGTCAGTACAGAGCACTCAGCCCTTGTGGGGATCCCACAGGGACTTCAGTGTCCCTGGGGACTGAACTTGCCTCCTGTTAGCAAATATTCAGAAAGTTTTGGGGATCAGAAGCTTTTTTTTTAAACTTGTATGAAGGATGTGATGTTCTTCAGCTTCATCCAGAGACAAGCACTGATACTAAGATGGTCCAGGGGATGCCTGTCTAGATTGTTTGTCTGCTTTACGGTAGAACTATCCCTGATCTGCCTTTGCACAAGACCAGGCTTCATCTGATGCTTTCTTCTGGAGGGTTTGGAGGGAAAGGTGAGGAATCCAGATGCTCATTTCACTGTTACGGTGGTTTACAGACAAGAGGACAAATGTGTTTTCACTCCATGGATGCTGCAGACAGAGGATGTAAGTGTGTGTCTGCATGTCCTCTTTGTGAAGGAAGTGCAGAGGTGGTCAGAAGTGCATGAGCAGGGCCAGAAAATCACTGTGAATTACTCTCCTGAGGATAAAAACCCATTCTGCTCATGGTTCTGCCTCTCATGTACCAGAAGTTAGGGCTATAAGAAGTCTTCTCCACACTAGGAGGTGTGCCTGGCTGTTGTGCCGTGTTTGTGGTCACCCACAGCCTGTGCACTGAGGGTGTCCAGGTGGGAATGCTGTCACTCATATCCTCCAGCCAAACCTGCAGCAGTTTCAACAGAGGCTCTGCTGAAGGCACCTTTGCAGCCCAGTCTCCCCTGATGCACTGTCAAGGAGCAGGTCAAATTCAAGGGTGTGGGTTTGTGTTTTGGGTTGGTCTTCAATACCAGTAGATGCACCTCAGGTAAATATGGTCTTTGTTCATGGCAAAAGACTTTCCTTGTCCCTAAACAGCTGCCTGAAGGATCCAGGTTTTGTTTCTCAAACACTCTCTTTTGCTGGTCCTTCAGCTCGTTTCCAGTGTGGGATGAAGGACCTTGGAGTTTAGAACAAAACAAGACCTCTACTTCTTCAACCCAACCTCCCACAGACAGGCTGCCCACAGAACGAGTCCAGCAGACTGCCCAGGCTGTTTTTTGGTATTTAAAGACCCTGCATGTATAGAGATTCCTCTGATGTTCTTTGAAATACGTGGGCTGGTGGTCACTTTTGTGTTAAGTGTAGAGCAGCAGATAAATACAGTTGCTGAGCTTTCACAACCTCTAATGCATTTAATTGTTACTGCCCCGTCTGACTTGATGTTCCCACTTTGGTCTATGATTTTGACTTTTTTTTCCAGCTTTGACCTCTTTTCCACTATCAAAGAACTGAAAAACAGACACCATTCTTTTACTTTGTATTCCCTGGGGTCAGTTCATAACTTATTCAGCGTATTAATTGCGTGTTACACCGTGCTTGGCTTATCTTTCTTCAAACAACTCATTTGCAGAGCTGCAGTTCAATCTGGTTCCGGTTCTCGTTTGAAAGAAATTAAACTTAGATTGATCAGAAATCAGAGTCTGTGGCTGTTAACCCATGAGAGTTCAGGGAAAGCTCTGGACTGCGGATCTTTTGTCAACTTTTAATATGTAAGGTGGTCTGGGTGGTGATGGGACACAGAATTTGGTTATAGCAGTGTCAGAGGAGAGGTATGAAAGGGAGCCAAGACATTTCTAATGCTGTTGATCGTGTATATTCCTTTACTTTCCTTACTTGCTGTTTTTTGCCAGGACCCTCCTTCTTCTTTACATGCTGTCCTTGGTAGAATCATTTTGACAGGTGGGATGGTACAAGGCTGAATGTCTCAGAATAGTCTGCTGAGCTAATTTCCCCTCAGTTGTCCTTTTGCAAGTTTGGGAGGTGTGGACCTGGGCAACCTGAGGGAACAGTGAAAAAATTCCAGTGACCAATAATTCAGAAACCTCTCCTGAGTGAAACACACCATATTTGTTTCTGTTTTGGTGTTGTTTTAGTAAATCGATTGAACTTACTAAAATGTGAACCATATTCAGACATTAAAAACCTCTCACCTAAATTAACTTTTGATAGAACCATTTTATTGGTGTTCTTAGACCTCCAAGGAGGAGTAACGATGGTAAATCATTAATATATATGCTGCCATTTTAAAAATTAAATCTGTGCCCTGATGTGTTTTACTGCTTTATAGCTATTATATGAAGCCCCTTGGGATGTTCTCATAAAAGGTGCCCCATAAATTTTATACAGCCTTGTACTGCATTATGTTTTACTGCAATATTCCAGCTTTTCAAAAAACCTCCAAGGCATGGGTTTTTTTTCCCTGAAGGCCTCCATGGGAGAAAGACATCAAAATTTGTGTTGGCAATTTCTAGTGAAAACACCTACCATTTGCAATTGTCATCTCTGTTCTCAGTGACATATTACCTTCTGTCATTTTCGATGGAAAAAGCTTAGGTGCAAAAGATACAAATGGAGATGGATCTGTAGGAATAAGAGGGATCTATTTTGTATGTACTACTTCTGTCTCTGATTACACACCAGTTGGTTTCTCTCTGCTTGTTTTATCCTCCTGCTGAGCTTTCACAGGCTTTCCTGCAGTTTAGCTACTCCTATAGAAACAGCCAAGGCCACATCCTACAGGGGAGGACAGAGGCAGATCCTGGGTAGGGTCCATACGCTCCCAACTCCTAATGATGGTCCCTGGGGGTAAGGAAATGAACCCTGGGGCAGCATCCGAGCTTGGGGAGATTGCCCCATAACCCCTCTTGGTAGGAACAAAGAGAGAGATGCTGATTTTGTCAGCCCTCTGGAGACTTGTAGTCCCTACCAAGGAGAGAAGGAATGGTCTCCTGGGTGGTAGCCTGAAATTTAGTACATGAGGTTAATTCCCATGTATGCCACAACTCACTGTCTATGCATTGGCATGATATTAAAAGAGAGGGGGGTTTTTAACATTCTTTTGGAGGCCTAAAGATGCAAATCCTCTTTGTGTGTGGAGATCTGAGATGTTCTGGGGCGCTTAAATGATTGAAAAATGGAGATGGGCATGTGGAGAAGACTCCGGGACAGATGTCGTCTCACTCTGAGTGCGCAGCGCCCAAGGCTGTGGTGCCTGAAGGGAAGAGAAGGAGTCCTTCAGGAAAGCCTGCATTGCAGGAGCAGCAGCTGCTCCATCTCCAGACTCCAGTGAGGAGGGATTGCAGAGACCCAGTGGCTCAAAATAGACTTTCGCAGACATTGGGGAATACAGAGGAACTTCCTCAACACTGTGAATGTTCTTCAAAATCATATCAATCGTTTCTTAATGTGGAAATGATTTTCCTGCCGCTGCTTTCCTCAAGGATTGAAATTAGTCCTTGCTTGAATTGCTTTGGGGCATGCAGAAAGGAGGTACTTTCCAGGTCTTTCAATTGCTTCAACAGCCATCAATGCTTTTCCTTGAAGCCTTACTTGCAATGTTTCTCAGTTATCAAATAAAATGCTCTCCTAGATTCCAAGTTAAGGCAAATACTTAAATCAGAATGCTTAAAGCTATAGATAATTTCAGAAAGGTCCCGTGAGTTTTCAGACTCTCGATGTTTCTGAGCATTTGTCATCCTCTTCAGTTATTTTTGGTGGGACCAGTGAGGTGCCAGCAAATTCTGCCCATCAACAGATCTGACAGTACAGGACATATCAGAGTGCTGCCTCTGAGCAAATTACTTGAGACCTAATACCTCCTAAGTTGTGCCTTTTGAATGATGCATGTATCTTCTACCCCCTTTGACACCCACTTCATCTATGATCTGATTCAAAGAGTGAACTCAAATGGGAAAAGGAAAGAAACTTTTGAAACATGGCCACTTTTTGTAATTTTGCCTCCTGAGTTTTCCCCTTGGAATCTGGTTTTGCTCCTGTGTTAGGTGTGCTGCTGGTCCTAATGCCTCTGTAAACCCATTTACAGTCTCACTCTTTGCTGTTTGATTCTGTTTGTCATTATTATCCACCCTTGTCAGCAATTTTAATCACAGTGATGAAACCAGATTAGAACTATTTAAATATGCTAATATGGTGACAGGCAATTGAAGGGCTTCTTATAAATGACTCAAAATCAAACATAACTTCCTGTGCTTTGCTGCACCTTATTAGCTGTGATATTTCTGCTTGTCAAATACGTTATAGCACCACTTACTTTCTTTGTGCACTGACTTACCCTTTTGATTGCTCTCACTTCATTTCATATTCTTCCCAAATCGCATTTGTTCATTTCTTTCCTCACCAAGGTGGGTTTGTAAAATGGCACCACAAATGGCACCCAGCTGCAATGCACTGTAACTTACCAGAAAAGCAGTGATCAGCCAGGAACAGTTAAACAATAACTGGAGGTCTTCAGAGACTGGATCAGGAATCCTTGTCATCTATTTTGCAGCTATGAAAGCTGGAGGTTTAAGTTTAAGCTTTAAAAACCACTGACCAGCACAACCTAGGAATACAAAGGTATCGCAGAGCTGCCAAATCTCCTGGCAAGGGGCTCTCAGCTCTACATCAAGACACTTTCTGCATGTCAGATGGTGATAGGACAAGGGGGAATACTTTCAAACTAAAAAGAAGAGACTTTGATCAGATGTTAGGAAGAAGTTCTTTATTCAGAGGGTGAGACACTGGCACAGGTTTCCCAGAGAAGTTGTAGACACCCCATACCTGAAAATGTTCAAGGCCAGGTTGGATGGGGCTTTGAGCCACCTGCTCTAGTGGAAGGTGTTCCTGCCCATGGCAGGGGAGCTGGAATTAGATGATCTTTTGAGTCCCTTCCAACCCAGACCATTCTATGATTCTATGATAGTTACAGGACTGAATTTATTGCCAAGCTTAATTTGGTCCACTAGAAGTGTAACTTAATTTCATGCTTCTGACTAATCTAATTACGGTAGCAAAACATTGAGATTAGCAGTCTCCAGTGTAACCCTAAATGAAAAAGACAGCCCAGATCCCAGTAGAGATCCCGATTTGTGTTATAATTCTGGCAGAGTGGGAGGGAGTGGGAATAGAAAGGCAGTGTGTCTGTTTTGTGGTTGCAGCAGAAGTGCTTGTCCTACACAGACTTACATGGGAGATAAAGACTTTGCTAGAGGATGGGGTCTCTAGACAGCTTTCCTCAGAATCATGTGGGTTTTTTCCATGTTTACAAACCAAGCTAGTAAAGAAACTGTTTGCAAATTTGTAACAGAAGAATTGAATATATTGACTTTTTTTTTTTTTTTGAGGAGTGTCTAGATGCATGTTAATGAAAACTAATTTGTGGCATTCTAGAGGGAAAGTTTTTCCAGATATCGGCATTTCAGAAAAAGTAGGAAAACTTATTTTATGCATTGTCTTTTCCTGAGATCTTCATGACCCTTGGTGTACTGAGCTATTCTTAATTCATGTGTAGGGCTGGGACATTGTATGTACAGGTGATTATTTGGGAGAGACTGGAGGTGCATGGACGTTGTAGCCAGCAGTGGTGAGATCTCGGCTGAGTGTTATAGACATGTATCAGTGAGACATTTGAAGAAAATGCCGAGCAGAGAGACCCTGAAATATGAGCTCCAGAAGGAGAGGACTAGAAAATGTGACCTAAGTCTTCAATTTACTGAAAATAGAGAAGATGAATTTTGCAGTGCCCTAGGAATTAAACAAGAAGTAGTGAGCTTAATCCCTCAAAGAAAGGGAGGTTCAGGTTAGAGTGACACTGAAGTTAGGAAGAAGTCTGTTTGGAAGAGCCGTGGAGCTCTATGGGAGATGTACAATTTCCACCACTGGAGGTCTTTCAGAAGCACTCAGCTCAGCATTGCTTGGGATGATTAAGGCATGGCAAATCCTCAGCTGGGACTTAGCTTATAGATCTGCTGGAGTCACTCACTTTCTACTTACTGAATCAAAAGGAGTAATAACGAAGTATAAAGTCACAAACACCCAAGATAATTTTTTGTCTCAAAAAAAATAAAATCAAAATAGGAAATATGATTTCCTAATTCTAGGCTCTGGATAAATGAATGTTAGATGAATGTTATTCCAAGATAAATTTGGAAAGTGCTAGAGAGATTAAATCACATGCATGTCATTCTTTTCAAAGCAGGATGTCATTTGCATGTTTTATATCAAACCAAATGCTGTTAAACTGCAGTGGTTTGCAAAGCCTGTCTTCACTCAGACAAAAAAGTCTCTCACTGCCATGTATTCCCAAGTAAACTCCCTGAGAGTGAGCTGGGAGAGAGTGAGTGACCTTCAGAAGAAGAAGGAGGTCATGTGTTGAGGATATCTTGGGATACCTTGTCTTGTTACATCACCATTGCAGGCAATGAAGAAAGCTTTTCAAGAGGTAGCCAAAATCCAGCTCTTACAGGGATTTACAGTCTAACATGATAAATCACGTTTGCTATCCAGGCATGAGAATAGTCTTGATGCTGTTTCTACTACTCATAAAATCAGAAGCTTGCTTTATGTAGGAGCAGGCATTAAAACTGGGCTAATAATTCTGCCCTGCTATGCATAAATATAGCAAAAATATCTGTATGTCCAAGAACGCAAGATTTGCCTCTGAGTTTAAAAAGCTAATGGAAATAAATCAGTGTATGTAAAACCAAGAGAGGAATGTAATTAATGCCTCTCAGTGCACTCCTCTCCAAATAAGAATCCCCTGGCAAAAACTACACCTGCGAGCAACTGGGTAATGTAAAGTGTCACGTACAGCCGTCACTAATGGAGCTCTCAGTACGTAAAATGATGAGCTCCCAGGCACAGGGTTTATTGAAGATGTTAAATAGTTCAGAGCACATAAACACAAGCTGAGCTGAACTTGCCACTTGGCTTTGCCAGGAGATCTGCAAAAGGAAGATTGAAATGGGAGACGGCAGAAAGTTGCTGCCCTGGATCCTCTCACCCTCCCCAGTCAGGGCAAAGATCCTCTTTACAGTCTGGTTTTGAGGGGTTCTCTATAGCCTGTGATTGGAAGAGACAGAGCTGAAGTTAATTATGTGTTGTTGAGTGCTGAAATGTTGTTTTGCCTTTGTTGAATTATTGTTGTCTTGCTGAGTTGGGCCAGCTAGATGTCTATTTCTTTTTATCACATAGATCTATTCTGCAGTATTCTGCATTTAGAGCAGGGGGGAAGATGCATTTCAAAATCTGCCAGAAATCTCAATGTAAATGGACTTTAAAAACGTCATGCCTTTTATCATCATTTTACTGAACTCCCCTGAAATTATCAACTTCAGCTTTGAATTTTTCTACTTCATTTTCACCTATTGATGTTCCAACATGTAGCCTGAATAAGACAAACCAGTGTGTCTATTTCTCTTTTCTGTTCTTCTCATTTTGTACATCTCAAAAAATTTATTCCCGGGGCCCAGCTATGAAATGTGGCCATTGATTTAAGTTCAGTTCCCTGAAAGATAGAAGGTGGTTGTGGTCTTAGAAGATCTGCTTCCCTGAGGTTTGGTTTCGCGTGTTGGAGGGAGCTCGTCTATCTCTAGGAATGAACAGCATGCGCCACAACAGAGTCTTCAGGATTGTTTAAGTAAAAGTAAATACCAATTAAAAAATGCTAAGAAGAACATAATTACAGAGCTATTAATCAGCATCCACAATCAAGTACTTTCACTGGCATCATTGTTAGCAGTGTTCAGCTTAATCCTTTGGAAGAGTTTTCACTGCTTATACTCAATACAATTTATTTTCCATTTTCACTTCTATTTATCTGTTTTTATGATAATGAGTGCTTAATCCACCATTCATCACTGGTCTTACTACGACCCATTTTTGAACATTTAAATCTGATTATACCAGTGATGTATCTCAGGGAATTAGCACAGCAAAGTGTGAACAGCAGGACATTATCTGGCTTTTTATTTTTGTGTGGGTAACATTTCTCAGGTGGTGTTTCTAAATTTTTTTAGCAAAAATAAATGAAATGGCTGCTGAAGGGAAATGTAGGAGAAGGGAGGATTAGGCTTAAGGTTAAAATGGGTTAATAACAGCCAGGAAGAGTAGTTTTGTGAGAGCTTATCAGCATCACTCCCTCCATGGATGTAAGAAGAAGCCTGGAAGGAGCCTGGATACTGCAACAATTCAGCTGGGGATGGCTCCCCAGTGCTCTGGTGATTCATTTTTACTGGTTCCGTATAAAACCACAGAAGTAGGAGAAACTAAAGAAAAGAAAATATGAGTAATGCTTTCAAAATTGATAAGCAACAGAAGAGACCAGACCTGTTTTTGACGCTACGCTGACAATCCAAAGCCAATGTCTTGTTGGTTTCCAAGAAAACTAAGACCAGAAAGTTGGTGGTTGTTGGTCAAGGTAGTTGTATTAATGAGTATTTGCAGGTAACTTACATTGGGGAAGAGAAGTTTCTGCTGCCACAGCTTATTCCTTCCCCTTGAGCAGCACAGCAGCAGTGTCACACGTGCAACACAACCGCACTGCAAAGCTTTTGTCAGCACAGCTGTTGGTCACAAATCACAGCTTACCCGGCTGCTGGTTGAAACAAGAATTGGAGCAACAGCTGGTGGCAAAGATCTCTGCTCCAGGCCCCATCCCTCAAAAAAACCCCTCTGGCTTTAGCAATTCTGGCAAGACAAGCAACCCAGACCTTTGCTTCTACCAGTGTTGTTGCTCTTAGAAGTTGTTAGGTAATTACAGAGCTATTTCATTATAAAGTTGCTCCATTAAGTGGTGCTGGGAACTAGTTTGCAAAGTTCCTTTGGACATAGTTGGGTCAGTTCCCACCAGAAGTTTTTGAACCTTGCCCAAACCTTTCTTTGCTGTTCATTCTTAATAGTGATATGCTATTGAGGCACCAAGCAATAGAGGTTTATAAGAATAGTATTGCACAATAAGAGAACAATACAGGTTATTTATTGCCTGGATGATATTAAGCAAGGTGAGAATAATTACTTGGAAATTACACATGGAAATTAAAATGATGGCCATTTCCCTGCAAGGCACTGTGGCTTCCTGCTGTGCATCCATATCCTGCTTAGCTCAAAGGCTGCAGGCGTTGAGGAGAAAACTGGGAGGGCTGCGAGTTGGGTGGAGTGTAGGGGCATGAGAGAAATAGTGAGGAAAGAGATCAACTTGTAGGAAGATTTATGTAGGACTTTTAAAGAAAAAGGTGGAAGGTCTGGACTTGATCTATTAGAGAAGAATACCTGGATTCTACTCTTGGACTACCAGTAGGAGAGGAGATTTATAGACCTCTCTGGGCAATGTTCGAGACCGTGGCTTGTTGCATGTCACTCAACCAGCTCTGTTTCCCCTGCCTGTTCTATACTGAAATATGGGCCTGCTGAGAAGGTAATGGAGAGCAGGCAGAGAGGCTACAGAGAAGGTGGAGGGCAGCCTGGGTAAGGTTGTTATGAGTGTGGGTAATGGAAGAGGCAATAACTGGGTGCTGAGATCTCGAGCCAGCTAATCAACACCTTTTTGTAAAGCTGAAACCTCTTAAAGAACAGTCTTCATTTTATAGGCAAAAGGAAAGAATCCTGCAAACTGATTAATCTTTCCAAAAGAGGGCTAAGAGCTCATACAAAGGCAGAATTATGTCCCAGCTCTTCTGCCACGAGCCATTGAACTTCTACTGAAATATGAAAGTGCCATTTTTGGCCAGATTGGATTAGTAAAACAACCACATCTATTAGCAAAACTTAAGGCACTGTGAGATGTAGTTATCCTATGGAAAAAAATGTGCTGCAATATAAAAGGCAGGTTCATTTGGCATTCTTGATACGTAAAGTCATTGGAGCTGCTTTTGTTAGAACAGCACAGGGGGAGGGGGCTTATGAATAGGAACAAAAATGCTTTTGTGTTTATAGTAACTGTGAAGTGACTTAGATATCATACAGAACACAGTTTTTCCTTCCTTTCCTTCCTTTTCTTTTTCTTTCTTTCCATCCTTCTCAGTGAGCTTCTTCCTTCTTTGTGGTGTTGAGGTAAATAGGATGGAAAATAAATGTTAGGTGAATGGACAACTTGTATTCCAGCTCTGCCTCATTTAATTTTACAGTGACCATATCCCACCTGGGACAGAGGACACAGATACCTCAACTCAAATTCTCAGAGTAATTTGGTTGAAATTGAAAAAAAAATTTAAAAATAACACTATTACAATCTCATATTTTTACATAAACAGGAAAAAAGCATTTTCATCCATGCATTGGAGATGGGTACTGAGCTCTGACTGAATTTCCCACAGCAGGTGGCTTGCTGGGGTAGGGCAAGGAGAGCTGCCTTGAGCAGGTGGAGAGGCTGGGTGTGCCTGGAGAGCTCCGTGGGGAGCCCCAGTAACAGCATTCCGTGTCAACACATCACAATGGATCCTCAGATCAATATTCCTTTGGTTTGCCTACTTGTAAGGCTGAATGATTAATTTAGCAAACAAATGTAACAGAGTGACAATTCCCTACTGCAGATTGTCAGAGGAGCAGCATGATTCCCTTTCCAGTAAATCTGGAGGCTTGTGTGTGTGTTCTCATTTTCAGAGAGTGCTGCTTAGTGCTTGATCAGCTGAACAAGAGTTGAAGGGAGAGGGACTCATGGTACTCACACATGAGGGATTGTTGACCTGTCCAGTCTTGTATTTCCACTGGATAAAAAATGGGACAGGGGTTGGCATCTCAGTGCTCTGCCTGCTGAATCCTTCTCTGGATGGTCAGAAAACGGCCTCAGAAATTCCTGTGCCATATTCATGCTTTGGGCTGATTTTCTTTTTTTGCACAGCTTTCAGCACATTAGTCGTCGTTCAGCTGTCCCTTGAGATGGAGAGTCCAGAATTTTATGAGTGTTTTATACTCCCCATTCTAAATGTGCTCCATATTTATAGTCTGAAATTCACAGAATCGTAAAACAGTTTGGGTTGGAAGGGACTTTTAAAGCTCATCCGGTCCAACCTCCCTGCAATGAGCAGGGTTGCCTTCAAGTCGTAGGGGAACCTCATCCAACCTGACCTTGAATGTTTCCGGGGATGGGGCATCCAGCACTTCTCTGGGCAACCTCTACCAGTGTTTCACCACCCTCACTGTAAAAAATCTCTTCCTTATATCTAGCCTGAATCTATCCTCTTTTAATTTAAAACCATTACCTCTTGTCCTATCACAACAGGCCCAGCTAAAAAGGTTGTCTCTATCTTTCAGGTAGCCCCTTTAGGTACTGGAAGGTTGCTCTAAGGTATCCCCAGAGCCTTTTCTTCCCCAGATTGATCGAGCCCATCTCTCTCAGCTTTTCCTCATGGCAGAGGTGCTCCATTCTTCTGATCGTCTTCATGGTCTCCTCTGGGCTCACTCCAACATGTCCATGTCCTGCTTCATTGTGCCTCAGACATCTCATTCTACTCTCAGAAATCCCTTTTCTCTGTGGAACACAAGGCTGACACAGCCACTCTCTATGAACCAAACTAAACTCACGCCAGGATCCCTGAACTAACTAATTTCAGCTGTGCCCACTGAACTCCTCACAGGCGGCCTTGTGCCTGCAGCTGACCCGGTGAACCTTGGTTCTCAGAGTTGGCAGCTTTGACTTTCTGTAGCTTTCAGTAGGTGACAAGGTTGAGCCTTCCCCCAGAAACCCGTTTAGAGCCGTTTTCCCTTTTCAGTCTTTTACATGGGGCATTGTCTCCCAGAACATCCCCTTCCTGGAGATGCTGTCCATCTGCCAGATGCTACTATCACACCTTCCCCTGGGCTGGTCCTCAGCATCTCTGCTGTCAAACCCAGCTGCCCTTGACCCTGCTGTGGACTTTGGAAGTACAGACTGAATATTGTCACACAGGGGCTGTCTGACGTTGAGGTACATAATGAAGTGATGACAGGGGATTTGCATTTGCTGTTCCTTTCATCCTCTGCTCAGGGTGACTGCAACCCTTAGGAAATGTACTTCTTGGTGTAGAAATCGTAAATACTTAAGTGGCATTTGGTTTTCAAGAGGAGAAAGGAAAATGGTGGTATTTGAGGCACTTGCTATGGTAAGTTCTGCACTCTGCATAGAAATGAGGACACAGCAACGTGCATGTGTATTTAATACCTCTGGAGGCTGGGTGGAGCTTGTCAGCTCTTACTTTGGCAGAAATAGGTTCAAATCCCAGCTTTGCCTAGCTGATAACAGTGCTTCCCTGTCCTTGTCATCCTGAATCTGGTAGAATGAGAGCTGAATTTATCTCTTCAGGCATCCAACTCTACTAACATCTGTGTTTTCCACTCCCAGCCTCTGGTGTGAGCTGCAGGAAATGGCAGAACCCTTGCCAAATTTTCCTTCTGATCAGTTCTGCACAGAGGAAATATTACAGACAGTTCATTTCCAAGGCATGCGGAGAAGTGGAAATAGTACCTTCTAATTAAAGACTAAATTGCCACTTAGGTAGTCAGACAGGCGTTAAGCCACCTTCTGAGCTCAAGGAAATGGCTTCATCTCAGAAAACAGGCATAAATCACCTGAGAATATGAGTTTGAAGTGGCTTGGTGGATTGATATATAGAGAACAGCTCTTAGAACTGTATTTAGTTAAAAACCCAACATGAATTACTGAAGGGATGTGCTTAAGACAAACACTATTCAGCTTGATGCAGGAATATCTTCATTAAAGGCAAGAAAATCTGTGTCCAGGTGACACAGGAGGTAAGAGCTGATGTTACAATTGTTCTAGTGGGATGTCACTGCAAGGGAGTGGGAGAAGAATCTGATATGAAGTTTATTTTGGGAGACACCAACACGTGAATGTCAAAACTTAAGGAAAAAAATCAAGGGTTGAATTCAAAATGGGGAAACCATTTGCATTTAAACTATTGGGCCTTTTCATATTTCTCCTTCTCCAGTTAACTGCCATAACTTTATTGAAAGATTCAGAAACACAAAAGGTACTAACCACAGGTTTCGTCTCTATCACTTTGCTAGTAAAAGATTATTTATTCCAGAAATGTCGTTACCATGAGCCACTGCCCCAGTGGTCTGATCTGTGGATAAGACTCAGGGAAATCACAATATACCAGTGGAGGAAAGTAGGAACAGAAATGTCAATAGAATTGGTCTCAAATATCTGAGGATTGAAGTAGACTTCTGGTCAGAGGGGTTGTATCAGTCATGGCCTTAACTCCCTCACCTTATCCTTGGTGGGTAGTGCCTCCTGTACGTGTCTTCCCAACAAAACCAAAGGTGGTTTGTTTTCTTTTTGTGTGTGTAGGCTGTGTGGAGGACAATGGCATCTGAGGGTGGAAACAGCTCGTGGGCTCTCCCATGATCAGGCTGAGACAATAAAGAGTCTATCTGTATTTTTTTTTCATTCTCAGTGGTAGAAAATACCTCCTTGTAAGTTGTGCAGAGCCATTAGCATTTCAGTTGTATTAGTGCCTCCTTCATGCGTGTAATCACAGCCATTGCCACTGCTCCTCTTAGACTTAGTGAGAGGAGGTAATTATCGAAGGGAGAAAGGAGACCCCAAGGTCAGGTTTTTATCTGAGTGCTTTGTATTTCAGACACCAGCAGTGTCACAAGCCCTGAGAGCCTCCCCCACCTAAGAATAAATGTGTTGGTGGAGCACGACTGCACGCGTCCTCCACGTAAGTCGAGGAAGTTGAGATGTCTGCCTTGTTCTTGTGACTTCCAGAGAGTTCCACCGGGGCGGAACAAACCCTTTCTTCAATGAGTAAAATTAATTTCTCTGCTCTTCAAACAAACGTGTCTTTCAAGGAAGTGGGGAGGTTGCCGACAGTAGGGTTTCACTATGCCCAATATAGGTCAGTCAGATTAGAACTTGCAGTTTTATATGTATTTCTGTATTTTAAAAGAAATTAAAAGGGAGGTAAAATAGTACAACATTGGTCTCGATTTTCCTGTTTGGGGCTTTGCCCCATTTTTTAAATCTCTGGAAAGTGGAAACAAACTTTTTAATTCTAAACTGCACTCGACTCTCATCTGTCAACTGTTCAAAAATGACATATAAAGGAGGAGAAAAATCATACCCTTAAACCTAAGGTATGGTCATGAAATAGTCTCGCTTTCTTGTATGACTGCAGCTCATTAACTGTGCTGCACAAAAGGGTGTGACAGCCTGTTTTTCTGTCACCATTAAAGCCTCCTCCTTTTTCTACAGTGCTTCAAGCTGGACCTTCCCTGGGTGGTTGCCTGTCAACTGCTGTGCCCATTGCCTTTTAATAAATATTTTTCTCTTTATATGTCAGTCAGAGGGGTAGGAATTTGCAGAAGACACAAATGCTGGAGGAATTTTTGGTAACTTTTTGTGGACTTTTTCAAGCCAAAGTCTTTCTCCTTTCCCTTCATCTGAGAATCAGTGAAGGTTGCCTTGAAGATCTATTGTTGTTTACGGTAACCCTGTGGAATAGCGAGGCTTGAAACTTCGCTGGTTTTGCTATCACTGTGCTCCAGGAGATGTGCTGGGAGGATAGGGACTCGACATAACATTCCTTCTCCTGTCATCTCTGATGATGCAGATGCACAAACGAAGTTCTAGTTGTTTACTCGCATGTTAATTTTAAGCTTAATTAGTAACACAAGGGGTGCAGGGAATTAGTGTTTGACAAATAGAAGAAGACACATTTGGAAGGAGAATGAAGCAATGTTTGTTTTTAAGCTCCTAAGAGGCTGTTGCAAACTATGAAGAGAAAAGGAAAACAAAGTTGAACTACAGGAAAAGTACTTCAGAGTGTGTCCTTTCACAAGGGCAACGACAGCAAATATAAAGAGCACACGAAAATTTGTCCTGTATTTAATTTTCTAGAGGAACAAGAGCCTGTATGAACCTGGCTGTTCATTCCCCAGGGAAGACGTGGGATTAAGTCACAAAGGAAACTTTGGGTATAACCCATACAGTTTTACCCACTGGCCCCTCTGTGATTCCTGCAGTCCTTTAATAGCTGTATTCCAGCCTTATGTTGGTTAAACAATCAACAGAAGAGATTGGTTCCTCATCACTATCTAGCCGCTGCTGAGGAACAGGGAGAACAGTTTTAAGGACCCCTGCCAATTTGCTTTACCCCTAGTATTTGCCCTTCCCAGCTGAAAAGCAGCCTTTGTGGAGGATCTCACCTTCTGATATCTCTAAACCCATTCTTAGACTGCAAAATGCCACCAAGGGTCACATAAAAACTGATGAAGAGTCAAGACAAGGTCTGAGGGGTGTGACCTGTGTTACGAGCACTAGGCAACAGCACCAGTTGTTCAGGAGATGAGATTTACCACTGGCTCATGTTGTACTGCTGTTCCCAGTGTGTTTAGAGGCAGTATCTCCTCCTTTCCTGCTGTGCATGCCATCCCTCACCTGGAAAAACAGAGCAGCAAGATCAAAGCACACGAAGCAGCTACACTGAGCTGGCAAGGTACTTTAAAGCCTTGTGCCTCGGTTCTTGGTGAGACTGCAAGCTGTCAGCT
Organism: Mohoua ochrocephala; assembly: GCA_013398855.1. Classification (NCBI taxonomy): domain Eukaryota; kingdom Metazoa; phylum Chordata; class Aves; order Passeriformes; family Acanthizidae; genus Mohoua; species Mohoua ochrocephala. The sequence continues at coordinate 105,462 of VZTA01008149.1, forward strand.
CAACAACCTCAGCAAAACACGGCGGCCTGGCTCCACAGCTTTTGATTTGAGAGTCTCTGGAGGGCAAGCACCCGATTTAGAACTGGAGGAAAATCTGTAAGGGCAGGTGAAGGGTGGGAATTACTGCGCAGGTTCTGCGTGAGAGCTAAGGGGTCATGGTTCCTGCAGCATATCAGCTTTGAATGATTATCTCTCCGGGACAGTACTTTGCACTGTAAGAAGCTTCTCTTAGGTCCTCTCAGCAGCTGGAGATCCTTCTGGCTTTGTTTAGTTTAAAATGCAATTTCAGCAGTGCTGATGAGCGAGGGCGTGTGGAGAGGGCACACTCTGTCACCCATGCTGCAGGTCATGAGAAACAGGGACACATTCCTCATCCCCAGAAAGGCTCCTTCCAGCCCTGTCCTCCAAGGGGTTCTCTCAGTGCATCTATGCTGTTGTGGGGGCCTGTTTTGCTGTTTTGCCTTGGTTTTTCCCTGTAACTGTGCCGACTCTGCGGGGTAAGGGAAGTACAGCACCTCCTGGTTTTGCTGGTCCCATGGAGAGTTCTTGTAGAGACGTTGGGCCCTGCTTCCATTTCCCCCACTCCACAGCTCTGTCATCAAAACTTCAGTGGCCGATCATTGCCAACATGGGCTAGAAACTTCGGTGTTTGGCCCGGCTCTTCTTGCATGTACAAAGAGTTGAAGGGTAAAATGTGTGTCTCTGCCAGGTATGTTTCTATATCAATCTGCAAACAAGGTTTGAAGTCCATGTGTGTTGTAAACCCTTTGGGTCCTGTCGTTGTTTTTTGTTGCTTTGTTTTGTTTAATTCAGTTTAGTTTAATTTTGGTTTATTTTTTTCCCCTTAGAAAAATACAATTTTGGCATTGGGCTCTCTTCTGTTTCCTGCTAAACTGGTGAGCATTTAGAGAAATTTCAGTGTGACTGGTAGTAAACTGAATTTACTCTGCAGTTTCTGAGCAGAGCAGCTGGCCCTGCATAGATCTATCTTCATTGCCCTGCATGAGCTGGTCTATACAATTTTAATTGTGCTGCTTTACACCTCCCCTGAGAAACCATTTGCTTTTCCTTAAAATAATAAGGAGTGCAGTGGAAATTGGATTGGTTCCCAAATGCCATAAATCTTTTTCCTGGTTTTGGGAGGGACTTCCAAATCATTGACTAAACTTCAAACAGAATAAAATACATATTATACACTTACAAGGAATCTACCTTTAATATTTACACTACGCCAGATATCTTTTTTTTTTTAAAATAAAAAAATCTACTACAACATTTCTCAGAGTTTCGAGTTGTTGGTGCATTCTGTAGTTATTTATGGATAAATGTAGTATACGGCATATGCAGGGAAATGGTAACCTTCAACAGCCTTGTGCTCCGTTCTTTAAAAGGAAAAAACCCCTTCCACATTTTAAATTTACCAGCTTTGACAAAAGTAAAAGGCATAGAGAGACTTCTCCTTCCTTCTTCAGACTGAGTTGGAGCCAAATACTTTCTGTCTTCTGCCAGGGACTAAGTGAAGGATGCTCAGAGCTTCCTCAGCAAGGTTTTCTGAAATCACAGGAGAGGCTCTCCTTGTCAGGAATTCAATAGACATCAGCACAAACCCTGGTTCTTAAATCAGCACACAGTAATACTTTCCTTTTTGTATAAAGTCAGCTTTCCCTAGATCAAAGAAGGACTTTTCTAGAACTAAGAGGCATGTAAGGATACATGTTCTGGTTATATTCTCTATGCATAGATTATCTGAAGTTTATCCAAAATATTTCTGGACTACTGTTGCAATATTTTTATTGCAGTCTTATATTTTTCCTTATCTTAGCATTAATAATTGACCTGGCTTGTTCAACAAAATTTCGAGATGAAAATTACAAACCTATTTTCTTCTTCTGCAAGAAAAATAGAGGGATTTGATGTTTTTCTAATTGATTATTTAAAAAAAAAAAAAAGTATCAGGATATAACTTCTATTTTGCTGGCAAAGTTTTGGGTTACAATCATTTTTGAGTCCATGGCTATCATAACTGAGTTGAACCTGACAACTTTTTGGCAGTCTTCTGCAGCTGAATAATAATTCCATCGAGGTTCATGTAATAATTCAATCCCGCTTCACCTGCGTTTGCCAGTCACTCATGCTCAAATAAATCTTATTAATAGGACAGAATGCTCCAGACCTGTGCTGACTTTGATTCTGTTCTTCTTTCAGGAAAGCTCCTGCCCCTTTCCCTGTGATATCAGCTCCCTGTTCTTTGTGCTACTATAAATAAGAAACTCCATGCTTTTACTTTAGTCTTTTTGCTATACTTTGTTAATGCGTTGTTTTTGTAAAATTGCTCTGCCCACATGATTGAAATTATTCTTGCAAAATTTCTCTGCTCGAGTCTCTTTGCATTTTTATGAAAGTTTTTATTGCTCCCCTCAGAGACACTCTTGTCTCCAATTTGCACAATAATTTTCCTATGCACTTAAATTTTTCTCCTAGAAAAGGAATTTGTATTCTCTCTTGGCCTATGTGTTAAGATTTTGTTTTGTTTAATCCATTTTAATTCGGAGAATGAAAACACATCATTCAACTTGATCCAGATGGAAAAAGACAAAGTTTTTGAATTCCAGAGGACATTTCTGTCAAGTTGTTACCAAAACTCATCTTTATTAATGATGTTCTTGTGTCTGGGTACTCATTTAGGGACTATGTTATCTCCCCATATTTTATGACATATATGGAAACAACTGTTAATTTCCTCATTGGTGAATGCAGTGCTATACTCAATTTTGTGCATTCATGCCTATTCTTTAGCATCTTTTAAAGATATTTATGGAACAGGATTTTTACTTACTTTTGAAAAACAAAAGTGTTATTTTCTTCTTTCTTTGACACACTGCTTTGCCTCTTGATGGAAACCTATCTGTTTGCACTACGTCTCTTCATGCAGGAACTTTTTCCTTTCTCAGTTCTTATTTTAAGGGAGTTTTGCTGGTTCTGTGTTGTCTAACCCAACAGTTCAGGTGCCTCTTGTTAGGCTGGTTGGCTGCATTCCTGTCTCTATATGTGATGTTACAGAACTGCTTATCAAGATGAGAGATGAAAATCCTGGCCCTGTGGGATTTAATCAAAAATAGTAATGCGTGGAAGGGAGGATGAACGAATTAAATTCAATTAAAGAAATAACTTCCAGAATAACGATGTTTCCTGGTCTGCATTCTGTAAGATATTCCCCTAATAGAGAAGACATTACCCTCACATATTTCCCTTTTATCCCCAGATATCCCTCCTGTTCTTCTTCCAGCTGAGGTGCTGTGTGTCTTATTCCTCTACACAGCAAGGACCAGGAGCAGTGGATGATTCAGACTGTGAGGGGTTTTGCCTTGCAGAAGGTTGTGAGTGGCCTGAATTTCTCTGACTCATTGGAGAGGCTGTGCGTGTGTGAAAAAGGGCTGGCACTAGGGTGGGATGGCAGAGCCTTCCCTTGGGGTAAGCTCTTTCGGGAGGGAATGACCAAAAGAGCAGAGCCATGGAGCTGGAATTTTAAATTCCTGGGTGTAGAAGATGGTCAGAAAGAGCCACCAGTTTGATGTTAAACAGTTTGGAGAAGAGTGCTAGAGCAGGCTGGTCTTTCTATTTACCCCTGCCTTGAGCCACTACAAAACACTCACTGCCTTCTGGACCTATACATTTTATAGGTAATTATCCTGCTTTATCCTTTGGCATCTTGCCTTCCCTGGGGCACAGTTAATTTGCATTCACTTCTGCTTTCCTGCACTCCTGTTTCTCCTTGTCATGGAGGAGCCATGGCACTTTTCAGTGTGTCTTACCTGGGTGTGTTGAGGAGACCTAAACAGCACCACCTCTTCCTAAATCTTCTGTTGTCGCAGGTAACGCTCCAGAGGCAGACATAAATCAGGCCTGATGACTTTTCCTTCTCTCTTGTAATACACCTGGCTCCATTAACTTCAGAACATGAGGCCCCATCTTTCAACAACCATCACGACTTTGATGTGTTCAGGGCCTGATGTGAAGAGCCTGGTGCTGAGGAAGGAGGGGACCCACATCCCACCCAACCTTCCAAATGTTTTCTTCCCTGCTTGTGTTTACTGATGTTGGTCATGAGCACAGGGCAACTCCAAACAAAGAGCTCAGCATGAGCTGGAAAAGAAGCAATTTCAAACAAGAGACAATTCAGAGCAATCAGCAGCAGCCCTAACAGGTAACTCAAGGAGTCAGTGCTCCCTTCCCATGCCATTAACATCAAGGGCAGCCACCATGTGGAGAGAGACGTGATGTCACTTTGCTTTCCAGTCTTCCTCTGTGGATGAGGGCTCTTTCCTGCTTCTCCCCATTTTACAGCCATGACCAGTCCCAGAAAGGCTGGGAGATGAACACAGACCTCCCGATTCAAAAGTTGCTACTGAAAGGGCTGCTGTCCTTTGCATGTCTTTCTCCAAACATTGGGTTTGATTCCTTTTTAGGAAATGCTAAGCAAACACTAAAGAATGAAAAGTGCATAAATGTCTTGCTTTGTAGGGCTAAAAAGAAATACCTTAGCCCAGTAGTTCTCTCCCCTGCTGTCCCACCTCTGTTACCTGAGGATGTTGTTCCAAGGCATTTCAGAGCCTGACACACACTTTGCAAACATAGATTGTCTTTCCCTGCAGTGCTGCTGTAAAATGTGTTTTTGAGAGGAATCTCTTGGTTTCCCCTGTGATGTCTCATTTTAATCTTCCCACTCTTCAGCTCTTGTTAGCAATACTTCTAACCTTCAGGGAGGACTGAAAGGCCACCAGAGTCACCTGCTCACACACTCTAAAGTCTTTAGACAGATACCAGAATTCATAGTGAGCATTCCAACATAAAAACCTCTTCACATTTCTGTGCTTTCTCTCAGTATTCATCCAGTATTGGGACACAAAGAAATGTTTTTAATCCATCTGAGGACTTTCAACTCACATTTGCTGATGAACACATCTGTGAAAAACAGCAGTAGGGCGCTTGTACCTGTGCCTTCTTCACTGTGTTTCTGTGCTTGAGCTGCAGCAGCCTAAATGAATAGTGACACAGCATGGATGGAGCAGCGTGATCAGGGCACACTAATCTGGAAGCACAGCCGTCCCCAGAGCTTGTGCGATGGGGCTGATGCGATGTGGGGTTGTGCAAGGACTAGAAAGGGTCTGATAAACCCTCCAATGCCTCTTGTGTACTAAAACACCTCCAGTTTTTCAGGCCTGGAAGAGGCATCTCCAAGTCTGTCCAGGCTCACTGATGACTGAAACATCTCATTACAGGAGGCTACCAGAAGCACGTCTCCAGCAATAATCTCAGCACTTATGTCAGCAAAAGAACAGCAGTTTCACAGCCTGAGTAATTTGCTAACTCAAAAAAATTTACTACTAAAACGAGTGGTTAAAAATGACAGCTTAAAAAAGTGAATCTCATAAAAGTAAATTGAGTTTAGACAAATGAAATAAGACGGTCTTTTAGTTTTTGGCTTCCCCAAATCCTGGTAATTTTGGGTCCTGGTCACTTAAGTGTTTTACTTAATGAGATCACTAAAAATAATTAGGTACATGTTGCTGATGTAAAGGAAATTCCATCAGTGATTGTATATAAACTGATAAGGATTTGCTGCTGGTGGAGTTCTTGGAAATAGGAGTTGAAAAGAGGATAATTATTGTAGAAATCTTGTTGACTTTAGTCAGTGGTTGCATGAAACTGTCCTGATCTGTTAAAGGCAAACCTTTTTCCTCAGAAATAAGGCAATATTTTCCCAACAAGGGTATCATTTGGCATTCCTGATGCCATTCATCTAAGAAAAAAACACACTCTCTTCATACAAGGAAAAATGCAACGGGCTGCCTCTGTACATAGGGAGCTATCATTTGGATAGGACTCTGTGTCAGGTAAGACAAAAGGCACCTAAATAATCACAGCTGGGCTCATGGTTTTGGGCAAATTCTTATCTTTTCCTGCAGTTATCAATAATATGAAAAGTGCATCTCAATTCGCATCATTTACAATATTGCAAGGGGCTGGTAGTTTGTAATTACCACGGAGGATTTGGGGATCTGGAGGCAGAGGATGGGGATACAGGTGTCATTACAGAAGCCTGTAGGGCCATGGTCTTTCTCTGGGACCAGCCATCATCAGCACAGGATTGGGAGAATGAGGCAGATCTGCCCTGCATAGCCCAAGGGCCAATTTTCCATGGTGCCCAACTTGGGGGCACCAAGTCCAAAAAAAATGTGAAAGAAGACAGGCTGGATTTCCCCTGCTAATGTTCTTCCAAACAGCTCTCCCTGAGGGTGATTTGCCATTAGCTCAGGGGTTTTTTTGAGCCAAGGATGACCCAAGGTCACCCTGCACAAAGGTTGGTGTCTGTCAGGTGAGTGTCTCCATTGCTCCTCATGCTGAGGAGCCAGGAGGGCTGCAGGCTTGAGCGTGTCCTGCCGAGATGCACAATGAGCTGAGTAGTTTTCCTTGGATTTTTTGGTGGATTTTCAAATTAAGGCATGGCTGTTCTACCTCTGCTGAGGAGCTGGGCAGTAACAGCTCTGCGAAGGGGGCATCTGGAGACTCCGTGGGGCAGGAATGTCCTTGTGGCAAGTGTTGTCTCCATGAGAGTGAGTTCTTCACTCTGCCCCTCTGCTCTTGGCTGCTACCAGCTGCTGATTTGCTGTGACCCAGAGAGTTCTCAGCCTTCAGAGCCGGACAAAGGGCTTTCAATCCTGCAGTCTGCTGCACAACAACTCTTTTCTTGCACTGTCAGCTTTCATACAGACTGATAACTTCTTGCTGTTTTGAAACCTGGAATGTTTGAAACTCTGGGAGGCTTAGGTTCACCTTGCGGCAGATAATTGGGTCTCAGTGTCACTGAACTCCAGATTCTTAGAATGATTCAGCGTTCTTCCATGAATTCAATACTATGCTTTTGTTTGTTTCACCTTTCCCCTAAAAGCTTGCATGCCTTCAGAAGCAAACTCCAGGTAAAAGGCTTCCTTTAGAGGGGCAAAACGTTGCATTCAGTGTGGGTGTTAAAAAGACAAACAATTACTGCAATTTCACTAGCACTAACAAGGGTAATTGGAATTGTTTGGCTTAGATGAAGCATGGTGGGTTTAAAAGCCTAAAAGCTACAGAATTCTGCAAATAGAGAGATCCTCCTCAACAGGGAATGATTTCATTTATTATAAGGATATGAACTTCTACTCTGGACAATAAATGCTGAGAACAGCAGGGTTAGGAATGTTATGGCTTTTAGACTAACTGGCCCAATAATTTGAGTCATAGAAGGGGCTTGAGTTTTTGAATCTTGGTCTTCAGAAAAGCTTTGTGAGAATCTTTAGAACAATTTCTGTAAAGTGTCCAGTTGCACTGAGCTCATGCTTATAAGGAAAAGAGGAGCATGAACTGAAATCCCGATGTCAGTAATAGTAACAGTGTTATTTGCCTGAGTGGGAGAAAGTGCTTCTGAGACTTGTATTGGGAGAAGGGTGATGTGGTTTACAGTTATTATAAAAAGGTATTTCTTGTGTAAAATTAATCCAAACTGTCAACAATGCCTTCTTAAAAAACAGGGAAAACCGGTCTAAATGTTAGTTCATAACTGTGGCATAAAATGTTACTCTGCTTATCTGAAAAGACAAGAGAAGAATAGCAGAAATAACTGTATTGGGAGCACTTTAAGTCCTGGTAAATGTGAGATAATGAGGCTTAAGCTTCTTCCACTGAGATTAAAATAACTTGCATTACCCTGTACTTGCTGTGGGCAGCAGTGCCTGTGGATGGTTATCAGGGCTCAGCTAGCCCATGGTAGCTGTTTCTCGGTCACCTGAATGTACAGGTTGAAAGAAAAAAAAAAGGAAAAAAATAAAAAAAAAGGGTCTGAACACTTCATAAAGCACCAGAGGTAGTGGGGCTGGGATTTTGCTTTGCCATTTATCTGGAAGATCAAAGCTGCTGGCTGTCTGGTTTGTCTTCCCCTCTCATACCATGGCAAGCAGCCCATTTACCCCATAGGTGCCTAACAGATGATCAAAAGCTTTTATGCTTTTTCCAACTACATCAGCCAGTCTAATAAAAAAATAAAGTCATCTTTCCCTGTATTTCCTTGTGTCCTTGAAAGCCTGCAGCGTTACCACCACCATATCCTTAACACATTCAAAATGGGAGGGAAAACAGGTGAGAGATGGGGAGTTAACCCTGTATCTTTCCTGTCTGATTGGTGATAACCCTGCACCATTCCTGCCCAGTCAGTTAGAACAGTCATCTACTAACACTGTGTCTATTTTAGTGTTAAGAGTATTTAGGTTCGATTGGGTAAAGTATTGCCTTTTTGATATCACTTCCTTTGCTCTGGTCTGATCCATGGAAGTCTGAAGCTGACTTTATCAAGCCCCAGCTGCTCAGAATTGTCTGCAGCTCAGGTAGGAGACACTCATGTCTGTAAATATTGACTTTCTCCTTCAAACCCTGCTGTGGTTGATATATGCTGTTCTCTGTTCCCTCTTTAAAGCCCGATTAATAATACTGAGGAGCTCAACATAATCCTGACTCCTTTTGTATTACTGAACCAGTGACTCCTTTTCTAATATTGAGCCAGTTAACCTCTGATCTATTAACATTAAACTATAAAATTCAATAAGTAAGGGCTGGGCTTTCAATAATTGAGAACAGGCTGCAGGGTAATTAGACATTATGAACTGGGGGTGAAGAAGCTCTAATAATCTGGGGAGAGATGCAAATCCACAGTGAAAACTTCTCTGGAGGATTAGTCCCTTTTCATTTAGGGGCTGCTAGGAAGGCTGTGCAATACATATGCCTGCAAACTACTCTGCCAATACTGAGTGGGATCAGGAGGAAAATAAGTATAATGCTGACATGACCAACATGGAATATGTGACAGGGTCTAAGTAAGTTGGGTGAATATTTCTTAATTAGTGTAGGAAACATGTTGCAATTGAAATAGATGAACACTCCTAAGCATCTTCATGATTTATTCATGGCTATTCCTAGCTGCTATGGAAGCAAACCATGACACACTGCAGACTTCTTAGCTTCCTGTTGATAATAAAACCAATTCCTCTGGTGAATAACTCTGTAGAAAGTCCTGGTGCCCCATAAGGTTTTTTTCAGGCAGCACTGCAGGAAAAATGTTCAGAGCCCAATGGATCTGATGGAGTTAGAAGACTTACTCAGATCTCATAGGATCACCAAAGTTGGAGACCCCAAAATTTAGGGCAGGGACATAAGGTCCCTTGATAGCCACCAAAGGGATCCTTTTGACACAACTGTGTTTAAAATCAAGATTTTGTGTTCATGAAAGCCACTGGTGTTTGAATCCAAACATTTTCAAGGAACTCTTGAGAAGTTTGATAAGGAAAAGCTTCTTGCTATTCTCTCCTGATGTTTGCTTGCAAGAGTTGAGTCAGTTTGCCTGTGCTATGGAAATTGCCCATGATTATCCCCCAGTTCCCAGCAATAACTCAAAATGTGACAGAACAATATTTCAGTATGACTAAGTCAAAACAGAGTCTTACTGGGCTTAGGCATTTTTAACTCAACGGGACTCTCATGTGGTTAGAAGTAAGTTACAGCTCCAAAATTACTCTAGATTTCACTATCAGTTTATTCATCTCCTTTTTAAGGGCAGATGTGCAAATTGCACATCTCAATAAGGGGCCATGAAGGCCACCCTCAAATAGTAGCTTTGAATCTTTGTCAGCACTTTATTTTTTAAAAAAATGGATTGGAAAAAGGGGTGCTTACTGCTCCTGAAAAGAGCAGTTCATCTTCCTGAGCACACGCTGTTCCTAAAGTGGAGAGAAAATCCTCCAGACGGTTGAATTATTGGCATCTATCACTAAACCAGTCATCCTGTGCTCCTACCATAGTATCTGAGCTGAGGTGCACTGAATATCTCCACGATTCAGTCTATTCATGTGTTTGAGGTGCTACAAATACTCATTCCTATAGGCAGCAGCATCCTGGGAAGTTGTGCTTGAACTGCTTGCAAAGGAGAGCAAAGGAGAATTCAGGCTTATATGATTTTCTGCTTTCCTACAAACCCCTTTCTGTCCAGGGTTCCACATAACAATTGGGGAACTCTTAATTTTCAGCAGGGAAAGCACAGATCAAATGCAAATATAGCAGCTAGGCTGGTTCACTTGGGCCATTTGGACCACATTTGTTCACATTCAGAGTGTATTCATGACTGCCATGTGATCTCAATAGCAATCCTGAATCCCCTGGGTAGCACACAGGGCAGAATCTCTTGTCTTAAATTAATTCTATTCCTCTGGAGTCCCAAGTAAAATCAGAATGATGTCAACGTCCCTGGAAAGCATGAAGAGACAGCTTTGGAGGTAAACTCAGGATCTCAGCTCAGCTCTGGCATTTATTCATTATGTGGCAATTCCCAGTGAGGGTCTTAAAATGTTCTGCCGGAAATACACACAAATGGAAATTCTCCGAAAGAGGGAACATCAATGCTGTTTATAGATTAAAAGTAGGTTATCAGGAAATTAAATTATTTTAGTGAAAATTTGGCTGAAAATCATCAAAGTCTCTTGGGCTGAGATAAAAATAGAAAAAAATTGCACTGAGTTATTTCTATCAGTAATTTCTGATGAAGAAATTCCGTGGTCTGTAGAATTATGTCCTCTGTGTCAACAACATTGTTCCAGAGATCCAAATGAAATCATAGTCCTCACTTTGAAAAGCAGACATACAGGCTATAAAAAGAGAAAGAGCACAAAGCATAAAGGAAATTTCCCTCTTTAATCCACTTTATATCTATGCTACAAGCTTTTCTGCAAGACTCTTCACAGTAAAGCGGCTATACCCTCCTTTCACAGCTTAAACTGAAAAATGAATAAGTCATTCAGCTTTCATACCCTCTCCAAATACAAAGCTCATCTGCTTGTTTGTGAATCCTTTCTTTGCTCCCTCTTAATTGCATCCATGTGTATCAGCAATCACTAACGTCTCCAACAATAAGGGAAAACTTGCAAATGCTGAATGCTGAGAGTGGCAATTCTGAAGTGTGAGTCTGCTTGTGCGCTGTGTTCTTCTTCTTTGTCATGTGGGGGTGGGATTTTGTTTTTGCAATGTGCTGCAGAAGTGGCGTCCCTCAGGGATGAAGAGATTGCTTCTTGGAACCCTAGCCAAAAGAAGAATCAGGAGTAAAACAAGAGGGTTTTTCCCTTTCTTCCTTTTATTTTTTTAAAAATTATTATTTCAAAGGTTGATTTTGTGTGAAATAAGAAAACTTGCAATACATGTTTAATTTAAGCAGAAAAACGTGTCAGGCATTGCCGTTTGGGGTGATAATGGGTGGCAATTTACTTATTTATTCAATCAAAATTTCTACACGCACTTAATGGAGCGTCCCTTCCTGGTTCCAGGCACCCCAACAGATACTTGGAAATCCAATCAAATGAAGACAAGAGAGCACACACTCTCCCTGAATGTGCAAACACACACACTGAATACCTGAAACCCTTTCAGGACCATCCCCAGTGGGATTTTCATGTGCCCTCGAGGGCAGACCTGGGGTCCTTTGGAAGCAAAGAAAATGAGGACTACAAGGTGCAGCATTGTCAGAGAGGATATTCCAGTAGTACTTTCCTTTCTTATGTTCAAAGCAGGGTTCAGCACTTCTGCTGGTCTTATCTGTGGGAGCACGGGGAGACAGAACGTGTTGGATCAAAAAAGAAGTTGTGAAGAGAAAATACACTGATACAGAGATGTAGAAGTGGTGCCAGTTGCTGAAACAAAATACTTCAGACTATGTAGAATTATAAAACTTGCACCCAAGCATTTTAAAAGGCTGGATAGACTTATATTTTTTCTTGCTATAAGAAACCATGGAAAACTCCTTCTTTACCTGTATACACACACATTTAAAGCTGCTCAATTTGTAAAATCAATGTCTCAAAAATTCAAGACATGCCAGTGAAAAAGAATGATATTTAGTCTGCTTTTCATCACTTTGGGCATATGATGCTGTGGTATGGACTTTAATAATTTGTAAGCGTAGTTGATATTTTAATTTCCACAGGATTTTTACTTCTGTGTTTCAAAACCAACAGCTTTCTCATTACATTTTTTTTCCCTTAGGTGTCACCTGGCTGAAGAAGGAGTAATGAGAGGGAAAGTTTTGCTCAACTTCTGCAATCTTTAGACCCTTCTCAGCACAACCGGTATATTCAGAAATTAGGTGCACGTACATGGTTGCACACCAGCTTGTGTCGTAATCTCTAACCAGATTCAACCTCTAAATTCCCATGATCATCTGAGTTGTAGTGAGGTAAAAATGAGTTTTGCACTGAGTATGAGGGGAGGCTTCGGGAAATATGTGCCATAGATGGATATCCTTGGCTGATGCCTGTATTTTTCGTGGGGATAGTGGTAAGTATACAATGCCACGTGGTGTCCTGTGTGGCTGCTTTCTGAGGCACAGAGCCACTTCCAATGCAGGTGTGATTTACAGCCTGCTCTTGCTTTCTTCCTGGCCAATTGCATGAACTCTGTAATAATTTGTGCTGGCGTGTTCTTATATGATAAAATAATCCCCTGTATTCTTGATTTCACTTACAGCAGGTACATTTCCTGCGCAGCTCTTTAGTCACAGAGTGAGAAATAGGAATGTGACGTGCGGACACACCTGGTGGCACCATCACAGGGTGTGCTGGGTGTGCTGGTGGCTGGACAGGGGATGTCCAGGTGTCAGGTGTGCAAAGAGCAGTTTGCAATGAGCTAATGACAGCAGAGCCCCACGAGAAGAGAAGTCTGAAGTTGCCCATGAGATGCAAACCTGCAGCTCTCAGCTGATGGTAGCTTGGGTGGGCTGCTCCTGGTGCTATCTACAGAATGTCAGCAGCCTGAAGGGGTTAAAAACTGGATGGTTTTTGTATCATGGACCTTGGATCCCTCTTCGATAGCTGGTCACTGAAGAAGATGATCTTTGCACAGGAATTAACAGGGAAAGAGGGATTTAAGGAGAGAAAACCTGTGTGAAGGTGTGGCAGATGGAACTGGATATCAAACAGAAGTTCTGGCTGGTACTGTAAAAGTAGCTGGAAAATATGCTGGTAGCAATGTCAATATGAAGAATGCAATGAGAAACTCATAAAAAAAGAAGCAGAAACATGAATTCACAAATTATCTAACCTGAAATACTCTGAGATATATGAATAGCAGACTGCGAGATTTGCATCCCCACACAAAAAATTCTCAAAGGACCAACTCTCCTTCAGTTGGACCAGAAAAAATGTGCATTAGAACATCCTAGCCCAGTTTGGATTCACCTTGAACCTCCTGTTAAAAAGGTAATTTTGTTTCTAGTTCTCTGCCCTACCCAACAACGTTCTTCCCCCTATGATCAACAATGAGATCATAGAGCTGAAAGACTGCGACATCCACCAGACACTGAGACACCTCGCGTGGAGGCTGCTTCCTTTGTCCTGTAAAGACTTGGATTGGGCAAGAGTAGCTGGATGCTAATCATGCAAACAACATCCTTAACAAGTCTGTGCTGCAGAAAAAGTGATTTTTTTTCTGTTAATTGCACCTATGTGACCCCACAGAAAACTGCCCTGGGTTTCCAGCACGACTCACAGGAGCAGAACTCAACCTACTATTTGACTTTATTCTCTTTTGCTTTTCTCTTTGTTCTATCTGCTTTCCTCCATGCTCCAAGCCCACCTCCATATTTTAGAGCATCTTGAAGCGTTTCACAATTGTAGGTTAATCAGCAGTTTCACACCAATCTTTACAAAGAGGCAGGAGCCTTTATCTAGCACAAGACTTGAGTGGTTTGCTTTGTCTTCTTTGGATCTGAAGGACGATGGCTCTGCTGGACAAATGGGCATGTGCTTATTGAAGCTGACACGAGGAATGATGGTTTTTCTCTGGTGCAGGGTGAAGTTTAGCTACCATTTGCTTAGAAACCTCTAATGATGACAGTCTAAACCCCTCCTTACAGTCTCTTCCAGCTTTTGAATATCTCTCTCCTAGCTACAGCAGGCATGAAGAACACTGTATTGATATATTTTTTGTGCATATCTTTTATGTTTTTGATGTTTGTTTTCTTGGTCTCCTTTTTCCAAACTGAACTGAGCCCCAAGCCTTTCCTATAGGTCACATTTTCTAGAGCTCTTGTTGTTGTTTTTCTCTACTCTCTCTGATCCATGCATCCCTTGAACTGTGATGCTCAAAGCAGAAGAGTTTTTTCTTAGTGATTTGGTCAACTTTGAGTTGCAAAGAACAAATTCTGTTTGTATTTCAAGAGTTATTTTATGGGTTTTTTTTCCTTTTTTTCCTTTTTTTTTCTTTTTAAAGCAGTTTGACATTTGCTTCTCTTTATTTTCTGATCCTCTAAAAACCCCAAATCCTTTTTGTGGAAGAACTGCATAATCAGATGCTTCTTATCTCTTATGCAGTTGATTATTCTGTGGAGTTTGTACTTGTGCTCGGCATCACATCCCTTACCGGCTGCTTCTCCAAGGGGACAGTCTTATCAATTCTTCCCACTGCAAGGCAGAACACACTTAGTTTATAGATAGGTTAACCATATTCATTGTAATTCTGACTGGTTCAGTGTCCAGGGAGAGTGTGACCGTATCTGCAACAAATTTGGATAATAGCGTATAATTTTTTGTTTCCTTGAGCATCTTTTGTCCCAGTCACGTGTGGTACATGCACCTGCTGCTAAGTACTATCATGGAACCACTTTGGAACAGAGCAAAGTTCAAATCTAAAAGGATAAGGGAGGATGTATTTCATTGGAACACTTTTTTTCTAGGAGAATTTTATAGAAACATTCAGAATTTGATGTTCTGGTATTTCCTGAGGCTGAACTCACAGACTGTAGTATTTCCCACCAGCTCTAGATCAGAGCTGAGTTACAGCAGGGCTCCTTTCACATGCCAAGTTATTAGGAGATTTAGGAACTTCATGCTGTCTCTTTGCATGAGCCAAAAGATGCTAACTACTGGTAATTAGTAACTAATGGAAATTAATACATGACTAATATGGGGGAATAATTTAGGTCCTACTTATGTTCTTCTGTAATGAACAGCACTTGCACTTTCGTGGCTGCTATTATCACAGTGTGAGCTCTGACAGAATACGAGAGCTGGGAGTATAGATCAATTTGCACTAATAATAAAAAAAATTCAGTCTGGAGGAAACCAATTCAGTGATTGAATTAATGGAAATGCAGTATTGTTCAGTCAGTGACTAAGCCAAGTGGATGCTGTATAAGTCAAATGTCACAGCTGACGTTGTCTGCAACTTCTAGTAGGACAAAACCCCTGCAATTAAATTGACTCTTATGCAATCTCCATGGCCTGCTTCTGTCTGAATTTTCACTTGGTTGTGTCCCCTTTCTTGGATGTGGTTTTGTGCTCTGCTGTACAGCAGCTGCCCTGAGCTGGTGATTTCAGCCAGTACAAATCTCTTCTCTGAGCTCACAGGCTGCTCTGTGCCGTCTGCTGGCAAAGAGTAGCGTCAAATCAAGTTACTACAGCTCTCTCTTAGGTGCCAATTAAGAGCGATCCTGAAATGTGTTGTGGTACATAGCCTGAGAAACCTGACAGCTGTGTTATGAAAAGCAGGGAGATTAGCTTTTCCCCTAAATCACTGAGAAATCCCCGTATCCCCCAGTGACACAGTATTTGTGAACAGTGAATATAAATAATATATGCATTTTTTACACGTATGTTTTAAAATATACAAACAGTTTAGGAGCTGGAATTGCATCTCTAAAATCCCTGTGAACTTTGCTTTACTTCTTCGCATCTCAGTAGCATAAATCTTGCCTTGGAGAACTATTTGCAAGCCCAAGCAGGGGATTTCAAGCCTGTGTGAGCACCTCCTGCCCATATCACAGTGGATCAATCAATACCACAGCAGCGCGATAATGCTCTGCATAAAAAATTCTGCAGAAGCCTTATCGAGACCTACCAGGGAATGAAACCAGGGAGTGCTATTTCGAGTGCGAAGGCTGGCCATGTGTTTTGAGAGGGAGGTTGTTAATCTCAGCACTGTCAAAAAGTGTGGTACCTGGGGAAGAAATGAAAAAATAACATCAGCTTGTTTTTGTTTTTATATTTACGGCTGGGCAATGCAGTATTTCCTTTTCTTATTCCTGCTTCTGCCTTCCTCAACAGATTTCCCACCACTGTGATGTAATAGGTCAAGTTAATAACTAATAATGCCACTTGGTTTGACAAGAAGTTGTCATCGTTTTTTTTCCTTTCTTTCTGTATACTTTTGCACGTTTGTCCATTTGTGGTACTTATCTTTTGCAGATTATCCTGCAGGACTTGGCTCCCGAGGCAGAAGAAGGGCAACATTATGATGGAATATTCATATCACTTATACACATTTTGAAGCTGAGTCTCCAGCACCTTGTTGTGATGCAGCCACTTCTCCCCTAAAAACCAGCTGTAAAGTGCCTACTACAAATGCAAATGGCTGTAAGAGCATGCAAGGCAATACACTCTCTGGCACTGCAGCACTAAAATTTTGAGGGGGAGGAAGCAAAATTGTAATTTAACCCACAAAGCATGGCTTGCTCTTGCTTCTATTTGAGAAGATATCATCATGATCTCTTCCAAAACCACTCTTATTAATCTCACAGCATTTATGTTAATCACGGCCATTCGTGCAATTCGTGTAGAAATCAAGAACCTACAATGTCTCTTATCACAGCATCAGTGTGATGGGTAATTAAAAGCTAATCAAGTGGTCTCCCAGAGTTCTGGGCCATCATTTACCACTGTAGCCAGCATGATGGATTAAAGCAGTAATTCACCCTGAAAAGATAGAATCCATGTTATTTTTCCTCATTTTAATTCAAATGGTAGGATTTCATCCTTTTGGTAAGATAGATGATGCCATTTCAGAATATTGTGTGTTCGTGGGTAGATTTAGGAGGGGAGGATTTAATAATAAGGCACAGGAAAAAGAGAAAGAGGTTGTTGATAGAGCAATAAAATACAGACAGCACAGCAAGGTGGGCAAAATAGCAATCTTGAAGCTCAATCCCTTTTGAACATAAGCCGCAGTTTGGTGCAGTTCAGCCTGTGGATCCTCATGGATGCTCTGAGAGCTTTGTTGAGTTTTTTCTGACAGAAGGATTCCAGTATACTCTCTTTCTCTCCACCTCCTAAATTCCTACTTCCTATTTCCTACTTTCTTTCCTTTGGGAAAATCTCACCCATTTGGAAAGCAAAAGGCCAAAGCTCAGAAACGACAGGTTAGCTGGTGTAAATCATTAAAGCACCTCTGGAGGCTTTGTTAGCCATTAATGTGCTCTGTGATGTGTCTGGGAATTGTAAAACTCTCTGGGTTGATGGGGATGCACATGAAGGTTTGCACTAATTATTCTCTTGACTCAGTATTAATTTGGTACCCTGGACTCTTCTCTATTAACACAATTGGAAAAATAGAGCTAAACCCTTGAGGCTCTCACATTCGAGAGTCTTCTCCATAAGGCAAAACCCACACAGTGTAGACCAATCATGGGAAAAGCAATTTTTTAAGAATCCAGGTCTCTTGAAGGCCTTTGTGAAGGGCAGTCTCTGACAAGAACATGTCTTTGCTGTCTCTCCTTAAAGCCCTGTCGTTGGGCTGCTTGTGTCAGTGAAGGAAAAGCCACTCTCTTCTCCTCAGCAAACTGTCAGACTGTGGCAGTAAAGATGATGCACAGCACTGACAAGTTCAGGGTGGTATCAGTTCTTGTTTTCAGTAAGTGCTGTGACCTGCATTTGACTCTACGACATTAGTCATTAGGGATAATTAGGTGTGTTCTGCAACCCATAGCTTCCAACTTTTCTTTACCCACCTTTTCCCTCTTCATTCTCCTTCACTGCCTCATTTTCTGGAGTTCTTCCTGGAGCACATTGCACCAGACACACATGGTTATTTATACTCAAGCTCCTACTTGTATTTAATGAAAAATATGAGGCACATTTTTAGCTTAGATCAGACTGAGAATGATCAACTATTAAACAGCTGCAGGTCAGAGCAGAGGTTCATCTTGCTCAGTACTCTCTCTGAGAGTGGGCAATAGTAGAGGCAAGAAATGCAGAGTGATGTTTCCCATTCTTCCAACCTCCGATATGTGACTCAGCAAATTCCTTAGCCAGAGGTGGTGCATCTTTGCATTTAGCACCCCTTTCTCCATTAATTTGTATTTTTGTTCTGAAATGTGCCCTGAAATTTTATGTACAAGGATTTATAAAAATTCCAGAGGCTAGACAGCTCCAGGTAGTGTTGGGCGCTGACCCCTGTGCCCTGCATTACTCCAGGAGGAAAGACTGTCTCCTATGGACACTGACCGTATTAGATTTTATCCTTACAGGGAGGGAGTTGGGGGCAGGTGTTCCCCTTCTCCAGCGCTGTGCCAGCTCTGGGCAGCCTTGCATGTTGTTCCCCAAGGGATTGACTGTTGTCAGGCTTTCACCTGTGTGAAAAGGAGGCTTTTATGGTAAAGCTCTGTGTTGCTCCAACAAACTGCACACTGGTTTCTCAAATAATTTATTTTCATTTGGTTCAGTGCTGTTCTGATTCTGCAGTATAGCTGATTTTATGCCCTTCCATAGCAGTGACTAGTCTCTTAACAGGCAGCAATAAAACTTGACCTATAGCCCATTTCCCTTCCCCCCCAAAACAGTGATTATATTTTAATGTGGAAGGAAATGTTCTCATGGAATACATTTCTCAAAAGGAGCAGTAATAAAAAAAATAAAACCAAAGAGGAGACAAGAAGGAATGGAAAGAAAATGGGACTTACTCTGCTTATTTGCTCCCTGTGACCTGACAATAATTGATGTGCAGTATCAAGTAAAAGAAAAGTTACCATAAGGTTTCATATTGTCCTCCTCTTGAGGGAATAATAATTGTAAAATGGCAAAACCTGGACCCAGTTTGCTGTTATAAATGGATCATATGTATGAATAGCTTGTGGAGGTAAGTGGTGAAACTGTTGCTTATGAAGGTGTTTATTTTATTTTGCTTTTGTATGCAGGGCAATCAGCCTCCACTTGTTTGTGATTTTTATTAAATATGATGCCCACTCATATTTTATGAGAAATATTTATGCAAAGTAATCTATTTGATTCGTCATCTGAAATTTACCCAATGAATATATATTGCATATGATTAATCTTCTTATATTTCACTGTTCCAAGCATTTAAAGAAAAGAGAATATAACCAGAATGGGCAGCCTCGTGCTATCCAATAAACTGCAAATGAATAGAGGCTTTTAGCAAAAGTGTTTGAACTTGCAGCTCGTGGCTGGCTGGCAATGTTTTGCTTTCAGACAAAATGAGTTTTCTCAAAGAATCTTTTTCTTCTCCTTGTTCTCCACTGAACTGAACTGAAATGCCTGACTTGCAGTTTATATGATTTAAGAATTTGAACTGTGTAATTGGATGGGGTCTGCAATTTGTTTCCATCCTGTGGTTGTGTTTGTCTCTTCTTGTTTCATCAGGTGCTGCAGAGGGAGAAGGGATCCCTCTTCATAGCGAAACAGAAACCACCGAAAATGTTGACAAGTTTGGGCACCTCTAGCAAAGTCCTTTTGTTCTCTAATATGTTCTTATAAATTAAAATGTCCCGGAAGCTGCTTTTCCTGTCTATTTTACTAGGGAAAATGGTGGTCTTCCTTTAATACACACTGGGATTCTCTCTTAAGGACTCTCTCCCTTGAGGTTGAATTTTTATAAGCTCTGCAGACAAAGAGTGATATGCGACACTTTTTGTGACCCTTGTGTCTTGGAATCAAAGTTGTGTAATGGAGCTTTTGGTCTGTCTGTTCCCCTTCTACAGCTTTTGATGCAGGTGGCCATTTCCACTCAATGATGAAGTGACTCTGTCCCTGCCAGCACTGATGGAGTCACATCTCGGATCCTGTGGTCAGGTTTGGGCCCCTCATTACCAGAAAGACATCGAGATGTTGCAGTCTGCCCAGAGATGGGCAACAGAGCTGGTGAAGGAGGTGGAGCACAAGTCCTGTGAGGAGCAGCTGAGGGAGCTGGGGTGGTCAGCCTGGAGAAAAAGGGGCTCAGGAGGGACCTTATCACTCTCTATAACCACCTGAAAGGAGGCTGTAGCCAGGTGGGGGTCAATCTCTTCTCCCAGGGAACAAATGATAGGACAAGAGGAAATGGCCTCTAGTTATGCCAGGGGAGGGTTAGATTGGATATCAGGAAAATTCTTCATCAGAAGGGCTGTCAAGCACTGGACTGGGCTGCCCAGGGAAACGGTGGAGTCACCATCCCTGCAGGTGTTTAAAAGGTGTGTATATGTGGCCCTTAGGGACATGGTTTAGTGGGGGCTTGGCAGTGCTGGGTTAACATTTGGACTTGATGATCTTAAAGGTCTTTTCCAACCTAAACAATTCTGTGAGAATTAATGATATCTTTAAAACTTAGGTAACTAGAGGACAAAAGAAGAAGGAACCAAAGGGGAGACCAAAGAAGGGGGAGACCAAGGGAGAGACCAAAAGAAGACCAAAGAAGGAACAAAGGGACACCCACTTAAAGAGGCATTTATGAGCTCACATATCCTGGGGGTAAGAGCCACCCAGCCAGTGCCCACCGGCCATGTCACATGAGACCCAAATTGCTCTGCTGGAAGGAACTGGAAATACTGATTGGGGTGGATGGGAAAGAAGGCAGAAAACTTGACTCGTGGGAGAATTGCAAGAAAACAGTCTTTTTTAAACTTTGTGATTCATGAAACAGCTTTTGTATTTTGGAGCTGGATGGAGTTTCTGGTATGGTTAAGGCCACACTGTGAATCACTACTGACAAGCAGGACATTTTTTGTTCATGACTGACAGTCCCTATATTGCCAGGCAAGCTGCCAGCTTGGAACAATTGAAAGTGTGGCAAAGTCAGGGTGATGGGGAAGCAGAGATGCTGATTGAGATATGGATATTATCCCAATGAGTAGGCAAGTGAGGGAAATAATCCCTTTTTTCAGAGGCTGGAAATTTAGAGTAGTATATCGCATTATTTCCACATCTTCTCTAGTTTTCATAGAAAAGTATGGAAGTTTGGTCTCGTGGTTTGTTTTTTTTCCCCCCAAAGTTAGTAAGAATATTGTTATTAAAAAAATAAGAACCAGCATTCTGGGCTGGATTAAAAGCAGGTAGTGTCCAATCCTTTCTCTGTTTGTAATCAGTGATTCCCCTGGGTGAGGATTAACAGGTTGTATGGGAAACTATTTTTATCTGGTATATCCTACCAGCTCCTGGCAAACAGCAGTTCAAGGAATTTCTCAGCCACCATTAATCTGCAATGACATATTCTCTATCGGTGAGATTAAACTTTTTTTATGAACCAGATTTTGCTTTTGTCTCTATGATTTCCTGTGGCAATGCGTTACACAATTTAATTATGAAGTGCATAAAAAATAATTTCTGTTGGTTTTGAGTTTTTTTGCCTTCCTTCTGATCATTGCATTTCACATTGGCTGTTTCTTGGGCATCATGAATAATGATTTGCAACCTTTCTTGTCTGCACAGTTCCTATACAGACCTTTTCTTCCCTCTCTCTAATTCCTATAACTTATAATTTTGTATGTGTGGTTATGGTTTTTTCCCCCCAAATGCATTAATTTGTATTCATTAGTATTGAAATTCAACTGCAATCTTATCACACTGTCATTAAGCATTGTGAGCTCCTTTTGTGAGTCTTTGAAATCAGCACAGAATTGACTGTTCTGAATAGGTTTTTGTTATTTATTCCTTTCCCTAAACCATTTATGAATATGTCGGGCTGAAAAAACTCTGGGATGGATCCTTGAGGGACTTCCCTGATAACTTTACCTCTCTCTCTCTCTCTGTCTCCATTTTTTTGTTATTCCTTTTGTTTGTTGTGATTTAATGTGTGAATTAATGCATAAAGACATATTTGTTTTGTTGGTCTGTCCATGCCTGTGGTTCACTACATTATTTTCCATCCATATTTACATGCTCCTCCTCCAGATGAGGTTTTTTCTCACAAAGGCAGACCTTCCCCGTTGATCACACAGGAGTGAGGTGGGAGCAAGGCCAGTGGAGTTAGGAGCAATGCAGCAAGCCTAGAAACCCCACTGATAAAGGGGGCTGTGATGCTTTTCTCTTTCCTTTGTCACCACTGGAAGAGGAGAACGACTTGAGCTACCACAGTAACTGCAGCCTGGGCTCTGTGCTGCTTCAGGAGAAGGCAAGGGGAGAGCAGCAGACCTGGCTGACCATTAATTGAACCTGACAAGTGTTTACATGAGGAATCAGACTGGCAGTGCCCTAAATGCACTGATTTATAAGGCTATTGATTAGCAGTGACCAGTCAGGAAGAGCAGTGGCAAACTGCTGCTTCAGCATTGCCCTTAAGAGCAAAGATCAGTGCAAGCAGCCCACGCCTGTGTATTTATGGCTGTATCCATGCACTCATTACCATCCCAGGCTTCTATTAACGTATATCACAACATCTGTGCATTCACCAGACCAAACCCA
Source organism: Mohoua ochrocephala (assembly GCA_013398855.1). Lineage (NCBI taxonomy): Eukaryota > Metazoa > Chordata > Aves > Passeriformes > Acanthizidae > Mohoua > Mohoua ochrocephala. Next base: position 127,970 of record VZTA01008149.1, read on the forward strand.
TGCTCTGTTATCCTTCATATTGATTAGGTTTTTACACACATATTGAGACAGATGTACTGGATGTACTTGTTTTTAGCTGATACATATTTATAAAGGAAGACAACTAAGTATGTGCCTGTGGTCACAGTTTATCTTTTGCTGCCTTTCTTTCCGAGGGATGCAACACAGCTCTCTTCAAGATTACTTCCCTTTTTATTGGTATCTCGTCTTCCACACTGAAACAGTCTCTAAAGTCCTTCAAATTATACATATATCTTAACACTCCCTGATGTAATGCATCATATTTATGCATCTCACGACCCAAGTATGAAATAATCTCTTGGTCTACAAGGGTTGCTGCGCATGGAATATTTTAATATTGCAAAAATCAACTATTCTCAGGCAAATATTTTTTCATCGCCTTAATATTGGAGTACTCTTTTCAGATACATAAATAAAATTCGGTGTCTTAAAATCCTCATTTGTAGCAATGCTTTTGAACTTAAGATGCAAATACAATGCAAAATGAGGTTTTCCACTTGTCCTTTCTCTGACAGCACAGAGAAATGTTATACATCAAGTCCAGTTTCAAGTCCAGTGAGCTTTCTGTGCTGATGTACAGCGCACGTGGGTGGCTGGGCGGGCTGGCAGCTGCTTGTTCGAGGGGGTTCCTTTCACAAAGGAGCCCCTGCAGTGCTGTTTAGCCCCTGGCTGGCTGACCACTTCTCGCCCGTGCAGTACAGCACTCAGCCAAACCCACGGAAAGCAGAACTTAGGCGCTGCTAGAGATGCAGAGGCGGCTCTCAGATGGGGATTCCAGCAGGTGTTTTATTCAGAGGAGTCCCGGTTCGAGCCTCTTGGGACCGGTTGAAAAAGGGGGTCTCGAGGGGGAGTGGTTACACAAAAATCAACCAATAAGCAGAGAGAGGAACAGGGGATTTGGTTACTTCCCTATAAGTGTTTACAAAACTTGATAAGAAGAGCCTTTATACCTGAGAGCTGACCCACCAGTGTGGCAACTCCAAAGTGGGGTCTGTGCACCCCTCAGTGCGTCCCTCTGCTTGGTCAGCTAATGCAGCACTGATAAACTAGGGTCTCCTGAGAGGACAGAAGCCTCTAAACAGAAAATTCCCTTCACTTCTACTGATACACACTGTGACTGAAGCCCTGCAATTTCTTTTCTCCATCTGTGCTGTATCTATCTATCTACTCACAAAATGATGAGAAATATCATGGATGCAGGACCCCAAATGCATTGGAGCCCTAGGGAGCCTTCTCAGTAATACCAACCCTCCTCATTTACGCAGTTCATTCATATCACTTGTTATTAATGTTTGCTATTTTCCTTCCTCCCTTTGCACAGCTTGGCAATGCTCCACAGCCCTGGGTCTGGTGGCTGTGGAACCTGGAGTAACCAAGAGGAGCACCAGGAGGTGTAATGCCCTTCTGCACTTCCAGGCTACCCCTGATCATGCATCACGCAGGAACTTCTACTGCTTCCCATCACTAGGTAAAGAAGTTTTTTGTTTCTGCTTCTCAGGTGAATCGGACCTGACTTCGAATCCTGATTTCCATTCCCATTTTGTTTCTCTTGGAGAGATTAAGGTGCTGGCAAGTGCTTCTGAAGGGGTGGTGGCTGGAAGTTGTTTGAAATCTCAGGATCTTCCTTTCAGAAGCAGCATTGTGGATACTGAAGTCAGCCAGAAGCAGGGGAATATCCAGTGCAGCACGGGAACACTTTGCTTCCTGGGCAGCTTTGGGAACGTCTGGGACCGCAAGCAACTCAGATGTCACCACACGGCCCTTTCAGGTTAGGTGCATCACCGTGAAACTTTGCTTGAGGCTTTCAGAGGGACCTGCTGGTTCAGTTTTTTATGGCACCAGGGAACTTCTGGGATGAGTGCTGTGAAGTGCAAAATGAGCAATGTCCTTCAGCAAAGAGCTGAGAGTGCAAAGGAGGGCAGCCATCAGCACAGTGCCACGAATGCCATCTAGCAAAAGCAGCCAAAGTTTAGGTCTCTCAGCTAAATAAATTATTTAGAGCTTTTGGCTACCAAAGGTCTCCTCTGTACAGAAATTGTTCTGGCCTTTAGCATGAGGTTTGCTTTGGATGTTGCAGAAAGAAAACATTTAAAAGACTGAACTGTGCAAATGGGCTTTAGAAGGAACATTATCTGCATTTGTAAAGATCAATATTCCAGCAATACTTGTAGCT
>VZTA01008153.1:0-15321 GCA_013398855.1 Mohoua ochrocephala
CAGCTAATGATTTAATACTAACGCATGGGAGCCCATCAACATGGTTCCAAATGGCGTCTTTTTTTGTTCTATTCCCATCGTTTGGGCAAAGTCTTTGCATCACAGTGATTTAGGTGTTTCTCCTCATCATTTACCTCTTGCTGAGGGCCACCTACTTGCATGGTGGCCTTGTGGTCCCTAGCGCTGCAGGACTTCCAGGAACACGTCACANCACATCTGCAGCAGTACTGCCCTGCTGAATTTTTTTACACTGATGTCCCAACTAGGCCTGTCCCAGTGTAGCGCCAAAGAACTCTTCATCTTCTAAAGATTGTTAACAGGCAGGAAATGCAGCTCTGAGCATGCTGCCAGCGTATGAAAGAAAATATCTTTGGAAACTTAGCACCACAAGAAAGAAACTAGTAAATAGATTGCTATTGTTCTAAAAGAGATGGCAATCGATATGGCTGATGGCAAGAAAACTGGGTGGAAGCAGACGCAATTTTTAGAGTGATATACCTAAAATATTCCAAGTTTATTTACGACACGCTGAGGGCAAAGAATGCACATTCAAAACTCAGAGAAGCTATATGGGCTTTTGTTTAGGAAGAGGAATGAAATCTGCCATATTGGCAGTGTAGCGTGATAGATCTTGCTACAGTGCCTCTGACAGTGTCCTCAGAGTGTATTTTGGTTTAGAGCTAGATTTCTGTGTTTTATGCGTGAGTTTAATAGTACAATTTAAAATCTTCCTTTTTAATTCTAGGCAGACTTGATTGTATGACTGCACAGTGTTTGCCTCCTACATTTGAAGAGAGACACATTCCCTAAAGGAGGAGATTGTGACAATACATATAAGCCACTACAATAAGAAACAGGGGGTGAAAATGGTCTGAAAAATGGCAGAGGACAAGCTGTTGTCAGCATTGCCCAAGAGTGACTCTCTCTCTGGTGGGATGATCCTTAACAACCATAATTAGAAAAAATGTTCCTTCGTGAATAAAGTAAGAAAGAATAAAAGAATTTTCATATCTTGAATTATGAAAGGGTATTTCCAGCTTCAACAAGTTAGGGCTCAAGTTTTAGAGCCATATTTTACACAGAGAATAGAATATGACTTTTTATTATGGAAATGAAATACTGTCAAATGTTTGGGTAATTAGTGAAATAGTTTGACAATACTCTGAAAGGAAAGAATCAGAATCAGCACACATAAACTAAAGACAAGCAAAAAGATTTTAAAAAACAGGATCATTACAATTATCAGAAAAGGGTCGTTTTCTGTTTTCTGCATATTCGCAGGCCCACAGACTTTCAAAGCGTAGCATTTCCATACTTCAGATGATCAGAACAGTGTGGAACCTGTAACTGGTATCAATAAAACCCACACCAAAAAGTCAGCTAGGACTGAATCATTTACTGAGACCCATTTCTCTTCTTTAACAGCTTTTATTTCCACAACTGCTACTGTATTTTGCTGCTATTTTCCCCTACAACACTAATTTTAAAAAGTGGTACCTAGGGGCAGAAAGGAAAGAGAAGAAAAGCAGACGTCTTTGAAAATGAAAGGGTAGCTCATAAAAAATAGACAAGGCAAGTAGCATTGGGAAAAAATATGACTGAGTTTAAAAGAGGAATCTACTACTGAAAGGAATCTAGAGAAAGGGACAGGGAATGATTACAAATAAGAACTTAAGGGAACAGCTGAAATTAATCAGATAAACCATTCTCATGATCAGGATAATAATAGGATTTGCTATCAGTTGAGGTGTCTCAGTTGAAGATTTAATTTTATTACAATTAAATTTTATTTAATTTTTCAGATTAGAAGTCTAATAAATTTCAATGAGTGCTCTTTTTTAGAGTTCTCTTTATCAGTACTTTTTATATGCACATGTAAAATCAAAACCTAAAATGAATTGCTTTGGTGTAATTAAAAATAAAGACATGACACTCAAAATATCCTTTTTTTCCACTCCTTTACCCCCCCCAATTCTAATCTTTAGCTACCTGTAGGATAAAAATTATCAACAATCTCTGCCTAGTATAGATTTTTTGTTCTTCACATGCAGTTGAATATCTCATTCTCCCAACTAAATTGTTATTTAGCAGGAATAGTAATTTACAGCTAGAATTTCGTAAGTATTTCCTGATTATCTTTCCTGATAAATCACTGCTATATTGAATACTAAACAATGAGGAGATACATAGCTCACATTCACCTTAAGCCTTTTATTCCACTGCAGGTATAACATATTGGCATAGTTATTAAAGAAGACTGCTGCAGAATTTAACTAACTTTTGTAAAGGCATAAAAGATTCTTTAACAAAAATGTTCTCCATGTTTTTGGTTTTTTCTCAGACCGTTCTGTAGAAAACAGTTGTTTATTTTTTCCTAAGTAAAGCAAATTAATGTCTAAGGTTTACAACAACTCAGATAAGGGTTAACCTTAGTCATTAATTCACATTTATTCCATGAGTACTGGAAGTTTGAACTGTTTTAGTACCTGAGATCAGAAGGCATTAAGGAAGGATTTGTATCATGTTGAAGCAGTAAATTACAAACTATCCTTTTCCTTCTAATAGAACAGTTTTCCAATAATTCTTTTTTAGTGTTCAGTGTTGACCTGAAGGAAAGTTTTTTAAATGCTCTGATTATTCCTGCTGTCTAATCAGCTGTACTTATAGTATGACTCACAGTCTGACTACTACTGAGGCGTTTGTCCTTCACCCAAATCATTCACTAGATGACACTCTTGCATTATAGTACATCCTCTTGGTATGCAAGACATCAAACTGACTCCTTATAAATGAGAACACACATTTTCATGAAAATAACTAAACAAAATGCTTTATATTTTCATGAAATGCTTTGTAGAGAACAATTCATACTTATAAGGAAATATAAAAACCAAATTTTAAAAATATTTTAATACAGCAGCTATTACTAGAAATCTGCCTTAAAGCAGCTGTACATTCATCTGAAGCTGAGGTGTTATGCTCAAGACAAGATAAAGAAATAAGAATTTTACTTCATTTTTTACCTATTAAATTATTGCACATATTGCTTTGTAGATTCAAAGTAATAACAGATTTTGCAAGACTGAGTTACTATTTTTGTATATGGCCTGAAGTAAAAAGCAAAGAACAAATTAGAAGTAACTTCTTTCAACCATGAACATTTTTTTCACCTCATTACCTTGGAAGACTGAAGTAATGAATCCTGTTACTTTTTTTCCTCAGTTCTACCCTGAGAGGTTGGGATTCAAAGGATTTGTCCAGTGACTTACAAGAACATCTTCAACAGAAATGTGCACTAAATGCCTTTATCAATTCCAATTTTACTTCTCTGGACACTTTTCCAGTCTCCCTACATGCTGCTAGATGTGAAGATGTAGAACAGATCCATCATATTTTATTTCCTCACATGAAGAAGGGTTATGAAAACAGAAACAGTCAGAGCTGTTTGTGTGATATTAGAATACATGATAATATAGTGGCCAACTCAAAATATTCTGTGAATCTGTGAAAACATTTCAGAAAATTAATTTACATGTATGCATCCGTGAAGATGAAAGTTCTTTTTTGCACTACAATATATCCAGTTTTCAAACAGAAAAAATATACTTAGTTGTGCTGGTTCCAGAGTGACAGAGTGAATTTTTTGTACTAGCCATGAGGGGGCAGAGACAGGAGCCGTGTGGGCATGGCCAGGTTGATGTTTTGTACCACTTCACCCTCATTCCAGGGATAGAGGTAAGGGGCATTTACGTCTGAGAAGGCCACAGCAGGAGGGGGAAGCTCTTTGCCATTGTTCATTGTCACCTGAGGTCTACAGTGAGCATTTTTGCATGTGAATCACCCTCTCTTGTTATATACTTCAGTTATTAATAATGTTGCTGTTACTGTTTGTTGTATCTCATTTCTGTTTCTTGTAAATTGTTCTTACCTCAGCTCATGATCTCTGCCTTTTGTGCTCTCTGTCAGAGGAGGGGAGAGGCTCATGGGTTTTTTAGTGGTAGTACTAATTTGGGGAACACCATTGCTAACCAACAAAATTAGGGTAGAAATACTTAAGCTGTTCAAATTATACCAAGTAGCAAGAAGTTAATTTGAAGCATTTCCCAAGTTATTTACCACCATATAAACTTTTCCAGCTCATGAGTTACATGATCTACTTAAAAAAAAAAAAATCTTAAATCAAGGATTGGATTCAATGTTTTAAAATATCTGTGGTTTTCAAAACACACATTAATATTTGAATGAAAATAATTGCATATTATTAGTGATTTTCAGTCAATAAAAGCCCAATTCAGATATCTAATATTGCTTGGAGTGATATTTGTCCTTCTAAATATTTTAGGGGTTTTTTTCCCTTCTAAGAATGTCATCTGCTACAAGCACTTCTGCAGATCCACTGTCAACACCATTGCTGAAACTCCTCTATCTATTTTCCACCTACTGAAAGCTGGTCCTCTTATCCTTCATTCCTGGTGGACAATTACATGCTGCCGAAAAAAAAGCAGAAAGACCTTCAGCAGAAAGGTATTTGACACTTGTGTGGGAAAACTGAAAGCATTAAGCCCGGTTAAAAGGAGGGATGCAGATGGCAGGAGAAGCAGCTGGAAGCATGATTCATTTCTCCTGCTTTGTTAGGTCAATTAGGTTGAGCATGTGCCAGGTAATGGGCTTTTTTCCCGAGCCTGTGCAGCTTTCAGTCAACCATCTTCCTCCAAGCTAGTTAATTATATACATCAAGGATGTATGAGCTTAAAGACAGCTCTCAGGTTGACAGTGCAAGCAGCTCAGTGATTCAGAAACCAGCAAAAAATGTTGCTGATAACTAGGCACTAGAAATGGCCCACTCTAAATCTGCTATTAAAATTAAAGTCTCTACCTCCAAACTGTGAGAAAGAAAAGCTGATACGCATCTACATTTATTCAGAAGAGGAGGACAAAATAGTTTTGGAATAGTTTAAAGCTATAAAGAAAACCAGCAGAGAAGATAACCCAGGTATCTAATCTTTAGATTTCATTGTCTGCAGCAAGAGTTGACAGTTTGAGACAAAACCACTACTGACAGGCCTCACACTGAGTTTTGGGTTTCTACATTAAATTACTCTGCTTTATAAAGTGTTGATTGCTTCAGAAATACAGTTTGCTAACTAAGACGGTAATTTCCTAATTACGCTTCTCCCACACTGGTGCCCACTTAAGCAGCAGGAGAGAGAGCAGCCAAACAGTCATGAAAAATCATAGACATCTTCACAATTAAGACATACATCAGTGATATATTGTGTGTACAAACATGAAATGTCTTGTCTTACAATGAGAGTTGTAGTCAATGCTGTGAATTTTAAATGCTACATGATGATGAATACCATAAGAAAGATGGAGAAGGACTTTTTACAAGAGCATGTAGTGAAAGGACGAGGAGGAATGGCTTCAAACAGAAAGAGAGTAGGTTTAGATAAGATATGAGGAAGAAATTCTTTATTGTGAGGGTGGTGAGGCACAGAAACAGGTTGCCCAGAAAAGTTCTTGATGCCCCATCCCCACAAGCGTTTAAGACCTTGTTGGATAGAGCTCTGAGCAACCTGGTCTAGTAAAAGTTGTCCCTGTCCACAGCAGGGGGCTTGAAACTAGATGGTCCTTAAGGTCCCTTCCAACCCAGGCCATTCTATGATACTATGACAAAATTCCTAGCAATACATTTCCTAGGGGATTAAGTTTTTCTGAGAATTTCAAACAGAATTTATACATAAATCAGTTTTTATTCCTCAGTTGTGTCATGTCAAAGCTAAAAACTTTTACATACATGGCTCCCTGGGTAGTTCTTCAGGCACTGAAAAACTGTCCAGAAAAAAATAAGATTATTAAATGAAGGTTTACAATTTTATCACAGTTGAGTTTCTGTATTTTAAAAAAAAGCTGAGTAACGGTACGGAATTCAATCCACGATGCTCAAATTCTACGAGAGCATGGCATAGGTAACTCTGCTGCACTCAGAACCGCATTTATTTCATTTCTATGTCTGCATAGAAATGAAATAAACTAAGAGATGCGAGAAGGAAAAAGGCACGTATAGTACTTTTTTGGAGTGGTACACTGACCACTAATTCTGCCAGCCTTGAAGTCAGCAACATTTTATGAGTTGCAATGAGAAATTCACCTTGTGAATTCTCAGGCCGCTCTGAAAGAGTAAAAAGTGGAAGGAGCTTCCGGTTGCATCAGGAACATGTTCTGCTCTTCTCACCTCACCTTTGCCTCCACTGTGCGCAGCTTTCTCCCACTGCCTTGTTCCAGCTCAGGAGGAGACAAGCAGTAGCGGGATGTTACTGAGAGAGACACAGCTTACCAACCTTACAGAGAGGAGGAGATCCCTGCACCAGGCAGCCGCAGTTCTCTCCCTTTTGCATTTCACTTCACAGATTCCCAGAGGAGTTTTGCTGAATCCAGACCCAGGTGTATAAATTTAGTCTGGACTTTACCACAGTCTGCATCCAAATGATATATTTCCATTGTTGTTTAAAACGGCACATCGCAGCAAACAAGAACAACAAAATAGAAGAATCAAAGCATTTTCTACCAGAAATCCTAAGCCCAGTAACAAGTGAAACGCATGACTGGTCATAAGAGGTGCTTTTCTTTATTGAGTTTGTATAAGGTTTAATGAAAAAGAAAAAAAGTGAACTTCGTACTGTGAGAAACTGCAAATATCAAGCTCCAGTGCTCTGGAGAGGCAGGACTAACTGAGCCACCTCACACTTTTTTCTGGAAGGGAAAGTTGTAGACAACCACTAGTGAAGTACATTTTTACTGTCTCCAAGGTTATAGCTCTTCTCAAGTAAAGTTCTAAGATGAACTTTTTCTTCTTAAAAAGATTAGGTATTACGTGGTCTGAAAAAAAAATGTGGAAGCTATAGGGCTTTTCTGCAGATGTGTTGTTCTTGAAAGGCCATTTGAGATCTCCCTATTCTCATCGGAGATGCCAGCAGGTGTCTGATCACACTGAAAAAACTCACTTAGGAAAGGCTGTTAGCATGACATGACTGCCCAGAAGCGCTTCGTGCCAACCCTTGGAATGATGCTGTGAAACACTGGGTGTCCATGGTGCAGCTTGGTAAATTTATTTAAATTAGTCCCCATGCTGTTGTGACACTAGATTAAAGATGAAACTTTTCAAAATCACACAAGTGCACAAGCCTGAAGAATCAACAATTAATCACTGATGTCAAAGAACTCCCAGTAATTTTGGCAGTCTGAACTCGTTCCCAGTTATAAACTTGAAAGAAAGGTCACAAAACTTTTAGTCAAGTCACATCAGTGCCTGGGAAATATTAACAAATCTCCGTACCTCCTAGCACTACCTGTCAGTGTGTGCCTTGATGGCATTAATTAATATTGAAAACTCAAATGAGGTAGAAATTCAGGATAGTGCCTAAAATGGCATCAGTAGCTTTCATTTTAAAAAGACAATTTAATGGTATGTAATCGAACCCAACATCACCAGCGGAACAACATCAGCAGTTTCTCTTCAGTCTTGAAAAACAGTGACTCTTTCTGCTATCTTCGTTCTCAGATGATCAATAAAGTAATGAAAGCCATTTGAAATTGTTTCACTGAAATACAGACATTATAGCAAGTGAATTAATTACCATCTCCAAAAATAAAATCTTTACTGAAAGCAAATTTCAGTAATGTTGGTCCAGCAAATCACAAAATCATGCCAATAAGTTCTATTAATAATTTCAGCTTTTTGGAAAAACAAAGCGACATTTCGGGCTTGAGAATTTTGAATGACACAAGTCTCTTGATTAGGGAATACTATTTTTATACAGAGAAATTTGCAGCTATTTAAAAAAAACCAAAATATGATACTCATTTGGTTGGGATATAAACAAATAATTAAAATAATTCACCAGCAATTTTTTAAAAAACATAAGCGAGGACACCATAACGACACAACTCACATCTGAATATTTTCCTCACTTCAGAGAACATGGGTGACCAAGACTTTTTTGGCCCCTCTTCCTGTCATCACCCACATGAGTCACTCAGCCCTGAGATGGGCTCCGTTGGTTAAAGCGGAATGCTAGCGATGCCAAGGTTGTGGTTTTGATCCCTGTGTGGGCTGTTCACTTAAGAGCTGGACTCAATAATCCTTGTGTGTCCCTTCCAGCTCAGAAGATTCTGTGATTCTGTGAGTCAGAAGGAAATTACAGTAAGTCCTGTCTTGAAGACCACTGTTAATGAAAAAGCCTGCAGATGACAAAAGGGATAATTCAACCAAATACGTGGTCAGAGTTTCTTTCCGTCCTATGTGCATTCAAGAAACATAAATCTGCTGCTTTGAAACAGGCCCCTACAGCTTAGACCTGGCTGAATATAAGACAGCTGAAGTGTAAATAATTATAAACTCATCATAGGACTTTGTAAATCAAAGCACTTGTTCAGTGGCCATCTTACTTCTTCTGTGTGATGGTGCAGAGCAGCCAATCTAAATGGGGGCATTAAAATCTTTTCACGTAACTCCATATTCTGTCTGGAAAATACCAAAGGATGCCTTTTTCTCATTCCATCTTTCTCATTACTATACACAGCATGGAGAACCCACCCCACTGTGATATGTACAACACAAACAGCACAGTGAAAGGTGACACTTGAAGAAATCTGCTGAATTATTTATTTGGTGCATGATGTGTATAAACTATTCATTGGTTTGGGTACACTCTATGTAAGGTAAATATAGGGTATCTGCCTTGCACAGAGTTGAATATTAACTGACTTTGGACTGAGGTCTTGATAGTACAAGGAATATTCTCTTTTAAAATTAGATCAAAAATTAATACAAAAACTCTTCTTTATAAAAAATATGTGTTCGTAGATGACTAAATATCTGGCTTCTGTTTCAGTGCTGAAAATACTACAAAGAAGGAAATACATCTGTTAAATCACATTTTTTGATTCACAGGGAATAAAAAGGTGAAACTATACTGTGAAATGCTCCAAACGATTAGCCTGTGAAGTGCTCCAAGGCTTTTAATGCTTTTTCCCCTTAAGTACTAAAAGATTGTTTTTCCTTTGTGAATGTGATTCCAGAGAGGAACAGTGTACATGAATTAACATAAAAACAGGTTGTTCAGTGTTCATGGTTCTCCTAAAATATGTTCTTCAAATCTGGTGCTGAATATAGCCTTTAATACAACATATCCTTTAATATTTAATAGATTTGACATCCACTGGATGCTTATCATTCATTTCACGAACTCTACTTAGGATCTAATCAATCTATCATATGAGACCTGGCACCCTAACAAGGTCTCATCTTGAAAATACATATGATGGATGGTACTGAATAATTCTCCTTTGGAGAGGCTCTGATCACAGCATTTGTAAGTATTATCAGGCCTGACCTGTCAGCTGGATTTTAAAGTAACTATTTCAGTTTGTTTCCTTGACTGTGTTAACTTTAAGTGGGATTCTTGGCCTAACTCATTTCCACACACAGCTGCACAAAAGCTTGTGCCAACAAAAGAAAACTGATGCCACAGAAGTGGGACTAAACTAATAAGTGCTTCTTTTAGCTGCAGTACATACTTAGGCTGCTTGAGAATCTTCCTAGCAGCCTGGCCAAAATAACACTCACCCGTCTGAAGTGAGAATAGGCTAAAAACGTCTATTTTCTTGGACAGCAGTTCCATTATCTCCAAAAAATAAGACAGAACTGAAGCAGCACCAGGACAGTAAATGGCTGTCACAGCTTGTTGCCTGCTCTACAGATTGCTGGTCTACATAGAAAGCTGGGGAGAGGATAGACAGAAGGCAGCAGAGCAGCGATGCTGCAGGCACCACTACCCCTGGGGGAGACGGCAATGGTCTTCCAGGAACATGTTCCCACGGTTGTAACTGCAGTGGAAGTGCAAAGATAAACTCGGAGTAAACTGTTTGAAATATAAATAAGCTTCAGGTTTTTAATCAGGGTCTGCTGTAGTCTGAAAGTAAGGGCAGCTGGGTGGTTATTAGAGTGCAAAAGGAAAGATATCTTGCTGTGTTTTGCTACAGTTATTGTGGATATGTATTTGGTATGCCTATAGCTTTCCAAAATACTCTTTAACTGGGATAATGAAAGAGGTGCTAATGAAGTAAAATCATTTAAGTAAATGTTTTGGATTAGAAAAGAATAGCTCTCCAAAGTTATTCGTCATTTCTAATAAACAAGACTTGATTAATTAAGAAAACAAAACACAAAAGTTAATGTAGCATAGCTCATATCAAGCCATAAATCATAGCTAAGCAGTGTTAGCAAAAGACCCGTACAGCTGAATATATATATATTCTCTACATTAGCAAAAATTATCTGAAATAGGAAAAGCTAAACACAATAGCAGAATACCATTACATATATGTCTGTCCTGTTGTGGAAGTGTTGACTAAAATAAAATCTTGTAGGTATTTCTTGAAAGCTAATGTATAGAGCTCAGAAAATTTCACCAGCCTTACGATATGTATTGTAATGAAAATTCAATGTACAACATGGTTTAAGATATTCCTCATAAGTGCGGAATCCTAATGGATTCAGTCTCCTCTATCATTTGACCACTAAACTAGAACAATTATAATTGCTACTCTGAGACACAGTGAAGAGAGTCAGTAATTTTATACTCTTACGTTAGTATTAGCTTATCTTTGAAAAAAAGTGAATGTTCTGATAGGCATTTTTATTGTAGCAGAAAGCTTAGTTGAAAAAAAGACCACTGAGTATCAGCAAAGCAAAATGCAAACACCAGTGACACAGTATTTCCACTGAACTGTGGTGACACAAAGTAGGAAGAATTCCTTTTTAGTGCCATGCTGGCTTACCATTTAGCAGGTGGAGAACAAGCTACTTCATCCAAAATAGTCAGCCAAATAGTTATTTGCATGATTACAGAGAATTGTCTCATTAAAGCATCAGTGCCCAGATTATCAAGTCTCTTTTGCCTCTTTTTTTTATTTTTGGCAGAAAATACATATGTGACTGGCATCATTAAAAGTCTAAAGAATGCACTTTGGAACAGCTGATGGAAACTATTTTCTTTAAGACAAGCACAGTTGAAAAATATAGTTTATCCAATAACCCTTTTGTTAAGATTTCAGAATGTAGAGATGACAGGACTTCCAAAAGACCTCAGAGTGAAAGGACTGATGGAGAGAAGAACTCACTCAATAAAAGCCAATACCAAACTCATTCTGTCTAGTGGTAGAGTTCAAATGTGAGTCACCAAGATATCCTCTTTGTATGGGTTACAAAATTGGGTTACGAAATATTTCAGATAACATAAATATATTTTAAGCGAACAATCACCTCAGAAAAACAATGAAAATAGCAAAAAAAAAGAAACAGATGCATCCATATTTCTGTTGCTTCAGGCAATTTTCTAGTCAAATCTATAGTTAGTTTTGTCAACACCTTCCAGAGCTATAATTTCTATAAGAAGAAAGAACATCACTGGTTCTGTTAAATTGCCTTCCATGGCTGTCTTGACTTGAAGATGGAGTTATCTCCACTGTGATGAATTCCTGACTGCCCTTTACGTGAAAAAGATTTTTATTGTGTGACAGAGATGTTTATCAGTGCAACAGGTAATTCAAAAATAGACTTTCCTTAAGTAAAGTGAAGCCCTCTGTGGATTCCTTCATACTTCAATTTACCCATGTTAGAGGTTCCCTCTAAAAACATGCAATGCCAGCCAACTTACTTCTTCAGCTTTGATTCAGAGAGAGGGAATCCATCACCTTCCTAAAAACTGCGTTCGTTGTAAACAGATCTTTTAAAGTCCTCAGACAACCTATTTATGAAAAAAGTTTGCTGAGTATTTCAAAAATGCTGAAGTCCAATCATCAAGGTCCTAAATAAGAACAGGGTATATGTGTAAATTGATGAATAATTGTCATTATCAATATCAATGCTTTTATTGACACATTTTCCAAACACTTACTATAAAAATTAATTTACAGAAAGCATAGGATGCATTACATATTAACTACCTGAAACAAACAGCTGTATTAAAGCTCTGGAGGTGACAGAGATGCTTGCAGCTCCTCCCAAGCTGTTCACAGGGGAAAAAATGCAATAAAGAGGAATGAGTCTCTTGACCTTGGAATTCCAATCAAAACCCACCATTTCCTTCCAGGGCTTTTAGAAAAAAACCTCTGTATGATTTCCTGGCACAGATTACAGATTAATAAAACTCATGCTAAAGATTTTAAAACTACCAAAATTGTAAAATCAAGAATTCAAATTCTCCTGAACACATATTTTTCCTTGACCGCCATCTGTATAGACCAGCAATCTCCTATAACATGCATAATACAGTCAAGTGAAATTAATTTTCCATTTTATCATCCATGATGCATATTTTTCATAAGTCTTCACAGCAAAAATACAGATTTATGCTTAGTAAAGAACACAAATAAAAACATTAATTTTTTTGTATTGTTAAAAATAATGATTTTTATTAAACTTTCATGTTTCAGTGTTTAAAAAGAGAAGAAACTTATACACCTTCAAAATCAGTGGTTCCATTCTGATTCCATTGAAAAGAGAGCTGTTTGGCATTGAGTTGCAGGAATAGCCATGAATACTGAATACAAGCATACTGGAAAAATGTAATTCCTAGCTTTAAAATCCAGTTTCATAGATTTTAATATACATTTCTATCACTTAAAGTCAGCTCATGGATACTTTAAATGTCCAGAACGCACATGAGGTTCTGTTCCTTTTTGCAAGAGCATCAGAACGATGAGTAATACTGAATTCATGGGATTAGAAGCGAGTCTAGAAAAAGCACTACTTACACAGCACTCCAAATATAAGAACTACTCAGCGTTAAGATTCTTATTGTAAAGCAAAAGAGCTGTTGAGGAATTAGCCTTGAGTCTGTGGGAAATGATAACTCTGTAAAATGTATCCTCTAAATTGATATGAGAAATGCTGCACGTCTTTGATATACTCTCTACAGCTATACTCTGGAAACACATCCTTTAAAAGAACCTCTTTGCACTACTTTTACAGACTGCTATTTTGTTTCTTAACGACTCATTTTTAATTTCATGTTCTTTTTTTTAAAAAATGGAAAAAAAAAAAAAAGGAAGCAAAATACTTGTCAAATCTGGTGTTATTCCTTAAGCTCTTAAAACAGGAAAAGGAGAATATGGTAGAATTTGGTATTTTCCATAGGGTGATCACTCCTAACTTCTAAATAAATTTAAGTGTGTCAACACATTCTTACACAGAACTTTTAAATATCATGATCTTTCCAAAAAGAAAACAACTTATAACAAATAAGTTATACTTACAACTTATAACAAATACATCTAAAAAACACAGAAAAACAAATACAAGTTTGACCTGTATACATTTTCCAAGATACAGAAGAATAAGCATAATGCAAATTTTTAAAGCAAATCAGGTTGAAACGTGTATCTAGACTATGCATAAATTGCTGTTTTCTCCATTCAACCCAGCAACTTAGCATACATACTTTTCCAAAGAGTCTGAACAGTTAATAAAATATCTGATCAAAGCTACAGATATGTATGGTAGCATTTTCTGAACACAATGGTGTGAAAGTAACTCTAACCATCTTTTAGCTGATCGTGGAAATTGACCAAATAGAAGAATAAATGTTATGCAGTAAAACTGGATTACCATTGTCAGCACTGAGTATTACTCTACTAGTAAAAAAATTTCATTCATATTCATGTGTTTCTCCTCTAAAATTAAAATACAAATTTATTACAAACCACACTTGTATGATGAATTTTTTACTCTGAAGGACATATTTCTAAGAGAATGTACAATTTAAAGTTCTTCACACATTTACAATACTTACTTCTGCATACATATGGAAGTTTTGTCCGTTACCTTTTTCCCAGCTACTTTCTGACAGCTTTTTATAACAATGCAGGCCTGAAGTTTTTTGTACTTCTTGCATCAGTACTTTCTCTGATATCACAAGAAAACCTTTTCCATTGAAAGTCAGCCAAGGGAGAAATGCAATTGGGAACAGCATCCTTTCCGTCTCTATTCAGCTAGATATTGCTCTGCTAAGCGTTTCCATAATGAACATCCTGAAGTCTGGGCTTGGATAAAGAGAAGAAAGAGAGAGCACATTTCTCATTACAGCGAGGTACTGATGATGATGGTGGTGGTGATAACACTATCATAACATTTTTAAGACTTCCTAAATTTTCTGTGGAAGGAAGCTTCGAAAATTGAACTTCCCCCTCTTCCAAACTTTTGTTCTGAAAATACACTGACTTTATGTTTTCTTGTTCTCGAAATCCTTGATGATTGTAACATTTTCTCCACTATCTCCAAGAGGGTTGCCCTTCCTCCCATCACTCAGTTCTCCCACTTGGTTTTAGTTGGTTTGTTTGGGTTTTTTGTTTTTTCACAAATTCTTTTACTCCAAATTGTGGAAGGTCAGATTCGTTCTAACTTGCAGAGAACAACACTGATTTCTAATCTTGCATTTTAGATAAATACACATTTTCCAGTGACTGGCTGAAAATGATATCGTTAAAGAATAAGAAATTGAGAGGAGAAGGGTCACATTTGTCTGCATTAATCGACTAGTGAATAAATAAGCAATTGTTAATAATGTCATTAAAACCTTTGAAATATTTTGGGATGTTTATGTGTTTTGTGAAAGTTTACTAAGAGTTAACTTGGCTGTGGGATTAATGAGATTGCTTGTTTTTATAAAACTGTGCCATTCTTTGTTTTTATGTGACAGCCAAGAATAATAATCCATTATTTTGTCTTCAAGATGATTCCAAACACATAAACACGACTTTAAATCTAGAACTACAAATCATGTATTAGCCAGCATTAATCTTGGGAGTCCTTTCCTGAATTTAGAATGCAGAATATTAATTTAAAAAGAAACATTTTACAATTCAAATGGAATAGCTTTCTAAGTGAAAGACATAGATACCTGAAAAGATCAAAGAGCAGAAGTAAATGAAAAAAAATGGAAATTATAAAATATGCATTCCATTTTACTAAACTTTCAGAGTACTGGATTTAGATTAAGAAATTTTACATATGTCTTAACTAGAAAGGTTATTATTCATCTGCATTAAAGACTTTTTAATGCATTACTTCTGTTCATTACTAAAAACAAAATTATATGTTGTTTTAATTATTAACACCTTTAAAGGAAGAGTTTGGTAGAATTCATGAAATGATCCCAGGCCATTGCAATGATGTATCACTCAAAACCTGGTAAGAAGTGAAACATTTACAAGAATGAAAATTTTTTTTTGTTTTGTTTTTTTTGGGTTTTTTTTTTT
>VZTA01008176.1:344-27573 GCA_013398855.1 Mohoua ochrocephala
TAACAAATACATACTTTCATACCTTTCTAGTAAGGCAAAAGTCTTGCAGCAATGGCTCACTGGATTGCATAGCTCTAATTTATTCTCTGGAACCTATTCATACTGGGCAAGGACAGGATGGGCTACAAGAGAAAGACTGTGCTACCACCTGTGCGATACACACAAAAATGGATGTGTGTTATCAGCTGTGTGATACATACAAACGTGCAGAAAAATTAAGAGCACACAGATGTAACGGCAACTCCTTATTATCTAATATTGTGAGCTTTATCACTCTTAAATACAAGCAGAAAGCAGTAAATCATTTGTGAGATGACAGAATAGAGTAAAATTCTATCATGTGCTTCACAACGACTTTTAGTTACAAACTACAAAAATAAGGCTTAAACTATTACACAACTTTGCAACAAATAAAGGTCTTAGGCAATGTGTAGACTCTTCTTGGCAACAGCCCACCTTCATAATTAGTGTGAGTCACAAGAATTTTGTCAGACTGTCAAAGTGTGGGGGCTTGAAAAGTATTGTACTTGCAGCACTTGCATAAACTTCTGAGCTGGTCATCACTGACCAGTACCCTGTGATAGCATGTTCCATTCCTCTTCTCCAGATGCCCCTTTCTTTCTCTACTTTTGATCACTTTGCAGTAAAGTCTAGCCCACTTTACTCAAGTGCCATTGCTATGAAAACAAGGTGGGGAAAGGAGTAGGAGGGAGAGAGGATTTTCCCAGCTCTAAGTTCAGTTGTTCATTACAAGGGCTGTGCCCGGAAAGCAAAAGGAGATTCTCTGAAAGAGTGTCTTCATACAGTCTGTAACCTCAGCCTGGATCTTATCTCAGAAGGCAGGAGCACAGCCAACTTTTAGAGTATCTGTTGGTTACATTTCCAGGCCAGTATTACAGATGTGCAAGTGCCAAAGTCAAGAATTTTATAATTTGAGTGAAACTTATGGCTTGCTTCTCATAAAAGGGCAACACTGCTGCCCCTTTACATCTTTTCATCAAGTATCAAGTCAGTTCCTTCTTAAATTGAGAGCATTCCATAAAATTCAGCCAGAATAACAAACTTCACATGGAAATATTTTTCTACGTGGTTACAGCACAGAAAATTTAAGTGACAGCAGACTGAGAGAAAGTGTTAAACAGACTCGACAACAGGTGCGTATCACCCCATCCACACTAAAAATATCTATACACGACTATACCCCTTTCTTTTCTTCATCTGTGCTTTGCCTGTTACCTGCTTTGAAAACTCTAGATAAAAAGTACAGTATCATACCCAGGTACCACTCAAAAGGAGTAGCTACTTTTCAAAAGCTAGTGACAATTCCTGCAGTCCCCATAGACAAATGCAAGCAAATTCTTTGTATTAGTGAGCCATTTTGCAATGAATGAAATGTGCATTATTACTTTTATAAATATATAAGCACAATGACATTATAAGCAGGAGTATCACCTTCCATTAAACAACTTTAATGGTAACTTATGATCTAAGAGTGATACTACAGTGAGAAACATGATATTTTCATCCATTTTGGCAAAGATGGGAAGACATGCAGCAAATGCAGCAAATAATTGCTTTCTACCCTAAAGAATCAAATCCTGTTTCATTCACTGAGGGTCTATGCTGTGCCAGGCAAATATTTTATTCAAACTTTTTAATAAGATGCTATGGGAAAAAATGAATATATTATTATGTAATAAGACTATATCACGAGACATCATTAATTACACTTGCACATAGAATTCCAAACATGACATAAGCAATTTTTTTGCAATCCTATTTTTGAAAATGTCAACATTCTCAAAACTCAGGGTACTTAATGCAATGAACAAAACATTTTGTCTTAAAGCACACATATTCCGGGAATAGAATGGTTTTATGGGTCCAGAGACCCATTTACCTTACAGTCTGGATAACATGTGTTAGCCACTGGCCAGAAAGTTCAGATTTCATCTCCCAGCCACCATACTGTCTTAATTCTCCTTCTCTGAGGCTGAATGGAAGCAAGGCTCCACGGATGAGTTTTACCAGAGAGTGCATCACTTCCTGAATCATTTTCTGCATCAGAAGAAGGGAAAGAAAAATCAAGGAAAAAGTTCTACCAATATGCATAAGCAGCCATGTACTTGCTATATACAACAGGTAGCAATGTTAGATTTACAGGTGGCTCCATATGGTAGAGAAGAGAGGAGAAGGAGGTATGAGGGTACACAAATGATTTAAGAAATCTTGTTTTTCAAGGTGACACTAAAGTATCTTGCCATGAAGGAGAAATGAAAGAAATGAAGGTTCTCCCCACCACACCTCCCCCAGCTACTTACCTTGAAATCATTTTGTCTTTGCCTAGCGTTTTTCTTCGATCTTTCCATTTGGCCAGATTTTTCAGCAGTCTTGTGAAAATGAGAAAATTGAAAAGTGTAAGTATCTTATAACCACTGTTAAAATAATTCTGAAAAAGGGGGTTTCAAAGTGAAGAAGTGAAAACCGATAAGTTTATGATGTAATTATAAAAACTAACTCAGGGCATTTCACCAAGCAAAGACTATATATCTCTCAAGAAACTCTACTTACTGTAGGTAAGTACCCTAATGTTTAATTCTGAGGAAAAAAGTGTGCTCAAGACAAAGTCAGAGACAAGCATAAAAGTGGCTCAAGCAGTACAAACTTCCTGAGTTCAAAGCTTTCTCACTGAAGTGTTAGTGAGACCTAAAACATATATAGTCCAACTGTGTATCAAGTTTATATGAAGAAACTATTTTTTCAGCATGGAAGCTGACCAGAGAAAGACATCAATGTGAAGTGAGAGACAATTTTTGGAATGAAGGCAATTTGGAAATACAAGATGTGAGGGGGAGGGTTCGGGGTTTTTGTTCGGTTTTAGGAACAGCATTTTGTTACAATGCTCTTTAAATAATTCAACTAATTGTATAAGAGGCTCTGCAAAATAAGCAGCATCTTCATTTTCACTTCTTTGAGAACAGAGGAACGTGAGTACACTTTGCATGAGACAGTTACAGTTGAAGAAAAACATGGTTTGACTAATAGTTTTCCTGTTTGTAGTTCTACCCTTCTGTGGAGACTACTGAGATCTCAGCAGAGTAAATTACATTGAAAAAGTTATTTCAAATCCTAGGTGAAGTGCAGATGTCGAATTTTATACTTAGCTAATCTCCTATTTTATGTTTGTACAGCAACATCTACTGGACAAGAAGTGCAATAACATGATAGGAGTGCTCTCAAAGAGAATCAGTTTACTTTCAAATAATTCATTTGAAATGCTGTGTTTTTTGAAATCCCTCTTTAGTTAAAGCATTTAAGATTTTAAAGATAACATAAATAATTGGAAGTGATCAAAAGTCAGAGAAAAATCAAGCTGCTTAACAGTTTTGGAAAATACATAGTTACAAAACTCTTGTACGTTAAAGCTCTGAATTATACCATTTCAGAGAAGGAGAACAACCTTCGAATTATTGCTGCATTTAAATCCCACTTCTCTCTTCTAAGGCATAAAAAAGAAAATAAGCCGTATTCCTTGAAACTTCAGATAGCAACTTTAAATTCACACTCCTTTACAGCTGGATTAAACAGAGCAATTCATAGATACTTTGATATATTTTTTTTTTCCTTTAGTGGTTTTGCTGAAGACCAATCTTAAACCTTTCCTGCACAGACAGACCAAAACTATCTTGTGGTAAGATCAACGGTTACTACTCACATTTGTGACTTCACCTAGAGTGATTCAAAGAACACAACTTTTCAAACTGTTGAAATACCACACACATCCTTAACTGACAATGTTTTAAGGCATAGAGCTAACCTTTCCGAACTAAAAAGAACCCCCTCCACACCAAAACCCTACAAACTGAACAAGATGAAATACATCTTGAAATGCATATGGGGAGATTTTCTTTCTACATTTTAAAAATGTCTTGAAGACTTGAATAAGCTAACTGAAATAACCCTCTACACCATTTTTCATAGGATATTTCTTAAAAAAACATAGCAATCACCTTGCTTCCTGAATGATGATAAATAGCAAGCACCCATGGCAAAAGAACATTCTTTGTGGACAATTAAAATCTGTCCTGTTTCTGACAGAAAAACACAAACTTTCAGTCTTGAATGCACTGTGATGACAGATATTCTTAGGTGTTCTAGAAGTCTTCTAGCTTATGTCAACCCCTCCTCTCGCTCATCCTCAATTGTCTGTGGCATGCACAACATACAGGAGGAACGGAGGATACCAACCTTCCTATCTCCCCAAGAATTTGTGGGGCTCCTGTAAGGACCAAAGGAGCAGAAGAAATCAAAGGTATGGGGATTAATCTCTTGGAAGATCAGAATCAGGCCCAAAAAAAGAAGAGCATATGTACCTTACAGACTAACAACAGAACTACCCCTTTTGTTTTTTTAATACATTGAAACAATGTTTTGTTCAGGCAGGACAGAAGATCACTACATTTTCCACTTGCAGTCATTTTCATGAGCAGAATTTCTTAACCTTGTTTACAGTTCAAGTCTCTGTTTCTCTAGAAATTGCTTTCTTTTTCATTGTACAAAGAAAAAAAAAATCACAGTATATATAAAATAACAGGTGAATTTGTAAAGTTTAATTTTCAACAGTACTGGTGTCAGAAAGAAAGGTTGTCATTTCCCTTATGAAATTAACTATTTCTGTTAAAGTCAACAGTCCTAAGGTTTATTCTTGATTTTACTTCCTTCACTGAACATTATGAGTAAATGTCATATCTTTCTTTTGATTTTTATCATGTAAATTGAGGATCACGCATAGCATCTATTTCACTGGAGCTATAATGCTCTATACATTGTGTTCAGCATCTAAAGGGCTATCGTACCTGTTAGTATCATCATATGAAAACAGTATATTGATTTATAAACAGTGGCAATAAATAGATAAACTAATTCTTTAGTTAGAGAAATGGAAAATGAGAACATAAGCTTCCAAATGTTATTGTTTGAAGGCTTTTGTTTTTTCTACTAAAGCTGCAAAGAATAGTAGACAGACGTGATGACTTCAGAATTTAAACACAGCAGAACATTGTATACCACAAATTAATTTATCAAAAATTAATTTTGAGAGGTATCCTTTCAAAATCTGTTAAGACTGTGCATATAAAGCCAGCATGGGTCATAAATCATTACTTTGGTTTTTCCCCTTCCTCTTGGATCATCAAGATTATATTTGCATGATTTGGAACAATCAGATCATCTGAGCAAGAAGGAGTAGTAGCACAGGCACTTGCAGCTGACTAACCTCCCAGACTAGACTCCCTATAATGTGTCTGTGAATTCTGCTCTGTGCCTTGGTTATTTTGCAACTCTGGCTTGAACCTAACCTCACTTCCAAATACTTAAAACTGAAGAAATGAGCACTCCTTTTCCAAAGAAAGGAAACAATATTTTTTCTGTATGACTCTGTCTTTTACATATCTCTACCCTTCATGCAATGCGCTGCTTCTTCAGATCACCAGTGAAGGGCCAGCTATGAGTAAGAGGTGAAAGTACACAGATATTATTGAGTCCAGCAACTGGAACACAGACACACACACAATCCCCACTGTCAGAATTTGAAGTAATTCCACTGTATGCTTACATTCTTTTAAAAAGAAAAATCTCTTACTAAAATGTCGTTCCTTCTACCAGTGAAATATAATACTTCAAATATAATTATTACAGACCTTTGTTACTTATAAGTCATTCATACAGAAGAATCCATACCTCACTGAATAAACTTCCATTCACATAAGAAACCCAGAGCTTCCAGAAGTTGGGCAGCTGGCTTACAACAAGTTTTGTCAACTTTTCAACAAATACAACTTGCTGAGGAGCTTTGTATCGCCAAGCTAAAAGGGAGAGAGGGGATGGAAAAAGCAACATTAACA
Organism: Mohoua ochrocephala; assembly: GCA_013398855.1. Classification (NCBI taxonomy): domain Eukaryota; kingdom Metazoa; phylum Chordata; class Aves; order Passeriformes; family Acanthizidae; genus Mohoua; species Mohoua ochrocephala. The sequence goes on from VZTA01008176.1 coordinate 6,248, forward strand.
CTTTTAAAAATAACAACAGGAATGTATTACTAGCTTGCTGCTGCTTTGTATTACACAAGTGACTACAGAGTATATACAAAACCTTTTGGGTAGAAATAAAAAATTGAAAGCCCAGTCCCTATATGTGTACACAATTTGTACACATACGAGCTCTTTCTTCTCCTCTCACATGCTTACAAGGTGCCAGCACTATGACAGCATCTACGGAATTGTTCCCCTTGCAGGGGCATCTAAGGTAATTCACCCAAAAATGCATCCAGACAGTCTTTGGTCTTCAAATCACTCTAAAAAGTAAGGTAACATGAAAGCAATCAAGACATTAGGAAAGTTTCAAATGAAATCTTGGCAACAGATAACTCTTTGCAGTTTCCTCTGCAACGGGCAAAAAGGGGTAAAGAGAAAGCTGAGCAGAGGCAGAAGTACTCATTAACACAGAGAATAAAGGAAACCTTGTGAAATATTTTTCCACAGCTCTCTAGGTTCTCCATTGAAACCTTCATGATTACAATGGTTTAACAAAACAGGGTATCAGCACAGCAGTGATAAGAGACTTGTATTTGACCTCAAGAGCTGGAGTCCGCTTTGGAACAGTTGGACAAAGAAATCATATATTTTTTGAAAAACCACAAAACAAATAGCCGAAGCCCTCAAAAAACAAAATAAAAACACTTTAAAATGAGATTTTTGTTGGTGTGGTGGTTGTTTATGTATAAACTCAAGTCTTGTACAAACGATAAATTTAAAAATATGATAGCATCCTATATAACACTGTAGAAATGCAGAAAAACATTGCATGAAATAGCACTTTTTCCATCTACTTTGCTACAGAATGTTGCCTACACACAACAGGATTTCACCAGTTAGGCAAAAACAGCTGCCTAATAGCACATTACATACTAGTAGGCTTCACCAGAGCCTCACTATTTCATTGTGTTGGTAGACAACCTTGAATCTTCGTGCCTTCAGCAGCATCCAGCTGAGGTGTGGACCAAGTATTGGTATATTTCTTTACTGGAGAATTGATCATCTGTGCTACCCCTTTTTTCTCATGGCCGAAAAGTTCAGGCAGTTTAGATTAGTATCTGAAAATAAAATCATAATGGAAGCCCAAAATTTGGAAAGAGGCTCTGGCATAACTCAAGTGCAACTGTGCTGAGAGTGATGTATCTGTTTAGGAGGCATAAAAATGTCAAAGCTCAATTGGAAAAGCTCCCAGTGTGGACACAGATAAGATACTTCCACCAGCTTGGCTTATGACTGTCATCATAAAGAACTGGTCTAGACCCAGTGGCAGAAAAACTCTCATTAACAAGCTGTGACTATGTCAGGAAGCTGTGCCAACACTACTATAGCAGCAGAGGCTCTGTAACTTCCACAAACCCCAGCTCCTAACAAAAAAAAGTTCGGTTCCTTTGAGAAACCATTTCATCTTTGCCAACAGCTTCAGCACGAATCCAAGGTTATAAACAGGGATGTTTGTTGGTAACTGGAAACATACTGACAAGATTTACTCATCTCTGAAATTCTTTTCCCCTTGAGGAAGCATATTCAGGCTTAGTCCCAAGCCTGCAGACAGCAGATACTTCTTAGAATAAGCTACTGCACATCATATCAAAAGCTTATGGCCATAAATTCAGGATATTTTTATTTTGTTGCTAGAGAAAGCTCCAATCTCTATTTTATTCCATTGATTCTATTGTAATCTCTGCTATACCATTCTAAAGATGAAACTAGAGCTATTGTCAATTGTTTACATATTCACATCAACTCAAGCAAGAGCAGAAAGCTGTTTGAATGCTGCAGTTTTGAATTCATAGTAATTTCTTTAAACAGTATCTTGGACAATCACTGTCAAACATATTGGAGAAAAAAACCCCAAACACACCAAATCACCAAAAAAGCCCAGAGATGCCATTCTTCAAATTAACCAAAATCCAGAAAGATCCACAAGCAAACTGAAAACAGAATGTATCACGGCACAATTGGAATGGCAGCTCTTACACAGGCATCCTAAATGGTAGGTTTGCTTTGTCTCTCCACTCAAGAGTAGAACAAGGATGGCAGAGCTATCAGCGGTCATGGGCACCTAAGCACCACGGAACTCAACTCAGAGGCAACTCATTCTAACTCTAGGAAATTGGGATACATTATTATAGGGCTCCAATTCTCCAGTTTTCCTTTGAATCTTGACTTAAATTGGTGTCTACAGAAGATGCAAAACTTGCTGAAAACTTACCTTTTTCAGTTTGTAAAAGATAACAGATCCATAACTAAGACCCTAAAAGCAAAATAACTGATTGAAGTGGAATTGCCCGCCACATATGCAATTAAGTCCCTGCTCATGCAAAATTCAAACAAGTTAAAAATAAACTGGATTTTGGACGTTGGTTGCTACATTAAGTGTGGCATTCATGTTGTTAGTGGATGGCATTCAGAAACAACTGTTTTGCTTTGTAACACTTGTTAATCAACTCCACGCAAGGCTTTGGGCTGAGAAGTGACATGGGTAACAGTTATTTCAGTAAGGAATGATCTATTCTGTAAAAAACGTGTTTTCTGTCTCTTGTGATGTCACCATTGAAAGACTCCTGAGAAGAAGTTATTTGGACAAGGGTTATTGAGGACACAACACAGAAGGCCTCAGCTGGTTGTGGACATTGTGGTTGCTTGAGCTTAGTCAAACATTTTGTTTCCCTTTCTGGGTTTAGAGAATCAGAGAGTCAGATATGTGAAGTCACAGAAGGTGCAAATGCAAGCAGAACCATCTTAGCAGACACACAGTAAAGGTATAACAAGCAAAAGGCAGTAGGCAGTAGGTGGCTATTCATGCAAGAAAAAAGATCTGGCTTTGGACAAAAAAAAGACTTTTACTGTTTTAACGATATTCTAAGAGGCAAGTTTTGAACTTGAATTTGAATTTTATGAACTGCTCTTAGCTTGCAGAAAACATGGAGGACTTCTTTAGTAAGCAATGGTGATGTATGAGAAGAAAGAATTGTATTTTGTAACAATCAAAAAAAGAGTGTGGGTTTTCGTTTGGTTTTTTTGACTGCACCACACAGTGGACAGTGGGGGCTGCAGCTTTTTTTTCAAATAAAACAGATGCCTACCATCATCACGGCCAGACTGAAAGCTGCTGCCCCTTTTCAGTGAAGCAGTTTGACTGAGATGGCCAATCGGCGACGGACGCACATCACTGTCCAGGTCTAGCATGGGACTGTGGAGCAATGCATTGCCTGGGGAGAGGGGGAAAAACCCAAAAGTTAGAATAATTTTGCACATCAGTTGACATGAAACTGCATGCGGAATTGTAATTTAATTCAGTGACACAAATGTTGTTTTACAAAAACATTCTTAATCTTGCTTTATTTAGACTCTTCATCTGTATCAATGCTATTCAATACCACCACTATGGATTCCTGTAGCAAAGCCAATACCACAAGTACCATGGAGAAAATGCCATTCTTTGGTCTGTTCATAAATTAATGCCCTACAAGTAGTTGCTTGAAAGCCATGGATAAATATGTATTTATGCCATTAATGACATTGCCCATGCTTTTCTTCTGGTGTATGTCTTAAGTACACTTTTCAACAGCAAAAGTTTCTTTTGTGCCTAGCTGAAGCAGTTAAGGGCAGTGTGTTCAACTACTACTTAGCTGTTTGACCTCTACAGAGTTCAGGCAGAGAGAATCCATCCATGAGGAATCAGAAGAACTAATGGCACTGTTCCTTTGTAAATGTCCTTACTTAGACAGAACTACAAACCCATGAAATATTTTCCAGTGTATCAACAATTATTTTTTACTTTGGATAAATGTCCACATGTAGGTCACTATTCATAAGTCTAAGCAAGGATCTAATCTGATGGAGGTGGATACTTGAAATTTAACGTGCATTTTGAAAAATAACCATATAAGAATAAGAGGACTATGATGGTTTTTTGATGTACTGTGACACTACCAATATCTTTTTTAAGTCTAAATTGCTGCTTTATGCATTTCGCCTTATAGATACATTTCTGAAAGTAGTCATCAAAAATTATTTCAGCATTGCTCAACTGAGCTGTAACAATTAAACTTAAATGAATCACAATTCACAGAATTATAGAACAGCCCAGGCTGGAAAGGATCTCAGAAGACCATCTACTCCAACCTTTCATGGGAAAGGGAGCCAGGGTGAGATTACCTTGCACCCTATCCAGTTCCATCTTGAAAATCTCTAGTGATGGGAACTTTACAACATCACTGGGGAGGCTATTTCAGTGACTGATTGTTCTCAATGAAAAAAAAAAAAAAAAAAAAAAATTCTTATATTGAGATGAAACCTCCCCTGGTAACTCATGCTGAATTGTATAGTAAGAATCTCAGCATTTCAGTTTACATTGTTGATCTTTTCCATTGATACCTACATTCACTTAAAATAACAGGAAGGTCACACAGGAGGACCACCAGAGGTAACACTGCAATATTCAGATTCAGGAGTAACACAAAGCAAAAACGATTCAAAGCACATTTATTCTGGTGTCAGACCAGCACAGCAGAAAGACATACCTAATCCTTTTACTTCAACAGCTGGGGCTTACATGAAGCAATATTAAGTATTTTGAAACTTATCACAAACTTCCAATAGGTGACAGTATTGGGTTTTAGTTCATTTTGAAAGAAGTTCTTTCTCCTATAATTTTTTAAAGGCTTTTAAAGAAATTTCCTGCAGCCTTTCACTGCAGCATTATCATTACCAAAATAACTGCCAGTTCTTCCATTCATCTTATTAGTGTTCATAGTATAAGACACATAAGTAAATAGAGCCAATTTGCTACATCATTCACAATTGTGATTGACACACTGTTAACTGACTTGGTGAACTCGTCCCTCCTTTCTTTAGGCTGTGTTAGGATTCTGTTCACTATTTAACTCCTACACCGCTTACTACACACAACTCATTTTTATGACACCTTTAAAACTGATGAGTTTTCAGCAACCTAGAATCTGCTGCAATGATTTAAGTGTATTATCCACTGTCACCACAGACAATATCTACAGTGAGTTTGAGCAAGTGCTTGTGGAAAGACTTTTCCTTTTGAAAGAATTAAAAATGCACAATAATGAGAAAGCAAAACACTAAAGCCTTGCGGTAATCAGCATCTAGGAAAACAATCCAGTCATCTTACAGAATGAAGTAAAACCAAAACAAATTAATTCCTCTTCAAATTAAAAAAAAAATCATATATTCAGTATCTGACAGAAATTCTATACAGAATAAAAAAAAAAATTGTAGAAGACCCTGAGAAATTTTAAGTGTCTCACATAGTTCCTGGGATTTCAGGAGCATTTGAGTGAGAATCAACATATTTGCATTTTATTTGGAAAAAAAAAAGGTATGCCAAGAAGGCTAAGTCAAAATTGTCACAGGCACTGCTATTTAAAGCATATTTTATTAAAAAAACACCAGCAAGAGCGTAGCAATGTTATTTTCACAAAAACTACAACGAAAAAATCCCTCTGATCTCTCTGCATAGAGTTTACGTTCTCAGCTTTCAGACAGCGTGTTAATACAAGGAATGTCTTGTAAACAGATGGTCTCTAAAAATGACAGTGCCAATTAAACCTCAGAATTAAGAAAAACAGACACACTTACCAAAACACCTTAATGTGAATTAGCTCAATTAAAACCACTTGCTCAAGGTAGCTGTACTGCTGCTGATGCACTAACCATGCAGCCCAAATGGCTTATACGTTCCCCAGGAACAGAAAACATGTAAAGAATACTCTGTTGTTCCACCAGAAAAACCACATCATCAGCTCGCTGGCATACCAGGAAAAGAAAGTTTAACATGAACTAATTTCTTAATTGGTTGTCTAGCATTACAAGCAAGTATAACACAGCAGCAGGGAACTACAACAGCACATTTACCCTCAAGACTAATAAACATCTGGACTACATTAGCAAAGCTGATCTTGCTTTCCCCCTACCAGCAGATAGCGCTTGAAGACTGCACACTAACGCATAAATCTTGTAAAAAAAAGTGAGAGTTAACTTACAAACAATTTTTCTTCTATCCCAACTCGTTCCCTCTCTGGAGCCAGCAGCTTAAATTTAGCAGCATAATGTAATACAGTGAATTAATAGTAGTATGGACTGCAGACAATAATATTTATAAACCTAAATAAACTAACCAAATAATAATTTACTGCCCACTCAGTATTTGATTTGTGTACTATTTTTACATTCCTAGATCCTGAATGTAGGACAGTAACAATCTTAAGTTTCAAGAAACTAACTTTTTACTGTGCTACCGGGTTTTAAGAATTATAAACAGGATGAAAAAAAATATTCCTGGTAGATCTTTACTTTTAAAAAATACACTGCATCTTTGAAGCTAGAAAAATATTTTTTTCCAAAATACAGCATCTACATGGAGCTTATCTGTCACTGACTCCAGTGCCAAGTGTATATTTAACCAAGGAAACACAGGAAAAATAAATGTACTACATTCTCTTCTTCTACCCACCAGTAATGACAAAACAAAAGTATAATTAACGCCTTATTACATTTACAACTGTACAATCATGAGAAGATCAAATGTGAAGTTTTAAGGATCTCAATACTGCTTTAATTTTTTTTTTTTAAAGATTTTACTGGCTTTCAACTTTTTGTGCACACATATTTTGAAGGTGCACATTCAGATGCTGTGTCAAATACAAATATTTCAGTGGTTTTGTTCACACCTCTTCTGTTCTAGTGCAGTAAGATCTCACCAAAATAAGAATCTAAAGAACACTGTAAAAACACAATTATTTCTGATATTATTTCTCTAATTCTTGCTTCCACTTTCTGTAAATCAAAAGCCACCTGTGCTGAACCCTAACTGCAGGTTTATCGTACTACAGAGTACTTCTGTTCCTACAGTACCTACAGCTCATGTACAAACCTCGACCCCATTTTTTTTGATTGCTACCTGCAAGCTCTTGGCATGCAGTACGTTACAACCTCCATTAAAAAGACAACTGACAAGAAATCTGCCTAAAATAGATTTTTCCATGATATGGAAAAATCACCAGTCAATGATTTAAACTTTTAAAAATTGCATTACTTTCATATTCCTCAACTATTAACCAAACTGAGTGTAAAAATTGTTCTGCAATATCCATTGCTCCACAACTGCCTGGGTTTTTCCCCCCTCTGAGGTCTGGCAGGTGGCAATTTCTTGAGGGAGTCACACATCTCTTGCCTCCCTCAATAATCCAGCCTCAGCCACTCTGCAATTCTGTCAGTCCGGTGCATCAATTACGTGACTTCCAGTAATGATTTTTACAAAAGCTGCTGGTGATCAGGGAATAATATAGTGCCAGTACTTCTGCAGTGACAAATAAAATTGTTAACAAGTGACCAAACTTAGGCAAAGTAACTTTTCAGTGTGATTTTCCACATTAAGTCAAGTGTCGGTCATCACACAGACTTGTTCATATACAACATGTACACATACATACAATGTACACATCGTGTATATGAGCAAGATTAATTTAAAAAAAAAAAAAGACCCTACAAGATGTGCAACCAGGTGAATACAGCTACTGTATTTTCTCATCCATTATGTATCTTACAGTGAATTTTCTCACAGGCTACAATAGCGAGGGCAGGCTGATCCACAGCCTCCTGACTCTCTGAAGGGCGGCAGACTTCCTTACCAGCCTTAAACACCTTTGAACATTTTTTCCTGTGCACAGCGGGCCCTTGTCCTGTGCTCCAGCCTGACCACCCACTGTTGCTTGTTGACCAAACACACAGTGCCTGGAGCCCGCACCGACACAACCAGGATAAGATTCCTTTCAAGGACGCCGCATTGAGAATTTCAGTTTGTCTAGGCAAGAAATTAGGCGAGTAGGAGAAATTACTGAAAAATTAACCTGCTCAGCAGATGAATAACTGCATTCTATTCTTTTTCTTAAGTACTTTTTCTTTTTAACCTTATATTTTATAGTGATCAAGAAGAAAATGGGTTGTTTTTCTAGAAAAGAGATGAGCACGCAAGATTTAAATTGATAGAACAAATGTTTTTGGGAGACATTTAAAAATGAATGCTTTTTTAAATCTTAAGGCTAGTCTTCATTATTGTAAATAATGTATTAATAACGAAACTATTTTTCAGTTTACTACAAAAAGAGTAACTGGGTCTATTCTAGTGGTGTTCCAAGTATTTCACAGCCTAAGGACATGCCTTATTGTCAGCCCTCCAGGCCAAAAAATTCTGAAACAAGAGCCAAGCATTCAAGTTCAGCACATAAATAAAAATTACTTCATTTCACTAGCACTAGCTCCAGCGGACATTAAGATCATCAGCACCTTTGGAAAAACTCACTTTAACTCAATTGCCTGAATAAGGACTAAAAAGACTGGAGCAGACACAAAGGTAAAATTCTGGCCACTGTAGAGTTTCACTCTATCGTCAGTCATGCTAATCTTTTAATTTTGATTGTAAGATACCTGTGTTGCTTTTTAATCCCAATAGTTACTCTCTTTATAGTACTTTAATATTATTTCAATTATTATATAAAATAAGAATGCCCCCTGAACTTCTGAACATGCTGGATTCTACTAGAATTTCTAAATTACAGCTAAGTTACAAATACAGGTAGTAAAAGAGGAAAATGAATCTGCTATCAGTTTTTGTACAGATCAATTTTTATTCTCCGTCTCACTTTTTTTTTTTTTTTTAAAATTAATAACCCATTAAGGGTTTGCTTGACATCTGCTGTCAAAAGGGTATTTCTGCTACGGACAGGGGATGTGGTTTAGACATGAAATGGCTCCCAGCTGCAAGAATTCTTCTTCCAGATGTACAGTAAGCAAAGGCAATGGAAGAGAACCAGCTGCTAGGATAACAAATTGAAAAGGCCCTTTTGACACAAGCCTTGCCGGCCTGTCTGATCTAACAAAGATGGATCATTCATTGCAAGGTGAATAGAATCTCAGTGTGGCACAGAAGAAAGAGCAACATGGTCTAAGCATCCATTTCTCTCTTTCACACTAAGTACAGCTGCTGTTACTCTGGCACAGAAAAACCCTGCAGAGTTTTTTACAGTATCTGGAGAGCTGTGCGTCACACTCAGGGCTGCAAAAATCACACATTTTTCCAGCATTAAGAACTAAAATAATAATAATAATAATTTTAAAAAAAATCACAGTGACTGTACTAGCATGCTCCTGTTTAGAGAGCTGGCTCCACATTGGGAACTTTAATAGGTTGTATATTATACATTTCGCAAGCCAAAGGGCAGCAGAAAGATCACACTACTACCATGTCAGTGTTTTCATTTACAGCTGTAGTTTCTAAACAGGTTAGCCATTAACAGGTAGCTTATTTGCAATAATATTAGATAATATCTCAAAGATTTGCATCACAGATGAGCGATTTAGGTTGCCCAAAGAATCACCATCAAAGGTATAGGCAAAAGTGGTTTTATTACGAATTTTTAGGAGTGAGACTTGACAAAGTTTGCAACAACCTGTTAAGAAATTAAGGCTTTCTCAGCCAGTTTGATGATAACTGGATGGGAGTCCCTACCCATTTTAGTTCAAAGGATCATGAAACCTACTAAGCCACTATTAAAGTCTAAGCAAATAACCACTGGCCACACAGAAAACAGTCTTAACCTCCACAGCTTCTATCCCAGATACTTGCATTAAGAATCCCATTGCTTAACTCCTTTTGGCTATCTGCCCAGTGCCTCAGGCAAATTTTAAACTAAACCTCATTTATTTACATTTATTTTCATGTCATTTTATGTCATTATGTTCTCCATGTTTCCTGCACTCCAATAAATCTGGGAAGCATAAACTATAGTGAAAAACTACAATTATGCCTTAATCATAGAGGAATTACCAAGTATAGTTACAATTTAAAAATACGTAAAATCTTAACTGAAGGAAACCATTTAGTACCCAGGTACCAGAACTGAAAGTCCCATGATATCGACAAATCATAAGATCAAAGGTCAAAAGCAGCAATTCAGGCTTCAGCCAATGCAAGGCATAAAATACCAACACAATTCAGTTTGCCATTCAAACATTTCTTACTAGAGATCTAATAAATACTGCTTTGAGCGAGCATATGCTCTTCCACGGTAACCTTCATATTCATGGCTTGGAAAAATACTCTTTTTCCACTTTTTCTGTCTCATGCATCTCCTTCTCTTTAACATATCTACATACTAAGTGACAGCAGCAAACTGGCTTTACCTATTTCAGGTCCTCCCAGTGGACAAAAACAGTGGGATATGACCAGACAGATAACACTAATTCATCTACGCTTCAGGAAATCTTCATAACCATAAAAAAAAGTTTCAAAAACAATAAAAGAGCACAACTGCCTATTCCATGAGTAAGGCAGACAGCATTTTCAGTTTTCTATTTAATGCAATAAATCCATATATTTACAAGCACTACTACATAAGCAGAGCTAGAGCTCCAGCCAGTTGCACATGGGTCCCACATCTACAGCTGCACCTTTAATGAAAGAATCTGAACATCAGAGAAGCAGGAGAATGGCTTAACGCAAGGACAGGAGCATGGGAACTTTATGATCAAGGTATCCCCTGCACTGCCTCACCATGAATTTGGCTGTGCTGTTTGGTCTCTTTGTCCTGGCTATTTATACTTCAGTGCAGGAGAAATTCTGATCTGCTGCCTTATCTGCACTTTCACTCACTCCTTAAAACATGTGGTCTTGGATTCAAACAGTTTCTCATAATATGAACATCACATGCCCGCATTTTTTTTGCCTCATAAATGAGGAAGGTCTGCTACAGCAAGAAGTAGATAGGCTAAAGGCAACAATGGGTGAGCAACAACAGCCACATCTTAGCACGTAATGAAACATTAATCTACATAATGCAAGATCAACCAGCAAACCAACAGGGTTGTTTAGACTGACGGGAAACACTACATCCATACACACACAGAGCTATTCCTCAAGGGAAATAATACACTCCTAAATGCTGCTGTGAAGTACTTCATACACAGGAGTTGAGAGAATTCCCCGTCCTACTTGTACCCACTGAAATAAATACAACCAATTAACTAATGATCAGATTACTGCATCTATTATGATTAATGGCTATTAAAATCAAAGGAAAGATTCAATTAAACAATTTGCTGTTGGCAGTTGTCAGCTTTTTAAGTCACAATGCCAAATTATTTGACAAAGCTTAGCACAGCTTGATACACTCTTTCAGTTTTTGGAAATAATACTAACACAAGTTGGATTAACTGGAAACAGACAGTATTGGAAACACATAGGATTTCTGCTGACCCCTGAAATAAATTCTGAGAAAGAACTCCAAGATCATTACAGTCCTGTAAACCTGCCATGGCTTTTTCTCTCAGGTTGCATCAGAGACTGCACCACGCTATGATACTAAATGATACTTTGCACATCTAGGACATCATTCCAATTGGTGAGTAATTCTTTAAAAATGGAGCTCATCTCTGGTAATACACAAGCCCAGAGGTTTTTTAAAAAAAATTCTTGTGGTGCTACTGAAGGGTTCACACTTAGATCAAAAATACATACTTAGCTATCAACCTAAAACAAACATGTATTTAAATATATCTCTAATACACAAATTTCTGATAGCACCTTCCAATACCTCGGCATCTAAATTAGCTCACTCTTCTCCTTCAATCTGGAGACCCTTGGAAGTGCAGCTATTAACAAGAGGGCAATCACCAGGTGAAGACCCTAGAGAGGATGTAGAAAACTAGACTTACTTCTTGCCAGTATTGGGGATTTTTCCTGACTGCCATTACTATTGGCCTGGATGAGATAAGTCACAATCTCTCACAGACTATAGGAGAAGATGCTATTTCTATATAAGAAAATGAAATTATTTCAGTTGTAATGACGAATGGGTCAGCCTTCCAGTTGTGTGGAGACAACCGGAACAATTTTATCCCTTATAATATACTGTTGACTTATACTAGAGACTAAATTTGGAGTAAGTTCTCCTTAGAATTCACTTAGGATTGTGTTTTAGCTTGTTTAGCAAACAATTGCAGTGTTAACCTTCCCTTCCTGAATACATGATGGCCAGCTAATAAGCTCTTTGAGAATATTTGCAGTTTGACAATCAGCTGCAAAAATCCTGTCCAGAATGTCTAATGGTTTAAAAAACCCCAACCTTATTCAGGTAAGAAAAGCAGAGACTTTGTCTAATTCCAAATCCATTTCAAGTAGTAAAAGTCATGTGTAATGACTCAGAGCACAGTTCTCCTTTCAAAACTAATAAAATAGCAGCAAAATGCTTTGGCACAAGCTCAGCTGAAAGGTGAAAAATTTTGCAGAAACATAAAAATAGGTACTATCTGCTAACTGAGGTTTAAGTTTACTATGCTGAAAAGTTTTGACTCAATCAGTTTGAACCCACAGATTCAGTTGGCAAAAGAACTCAGGTAAGAATAGCCAGAAATAGCTGGTATGCTCAAGGTGGAACTACAATTACTGTGTGCTTGTTCCAGCATTCATAATATGAAGACTGCCATCTGCTAGAAACAATGGAAACCTAGAAAAACTTTAATGACCTTTTCATTAGAATATCAGTCTTATGAGCCATCTCTTCCTCCAAATGCTTGATAAACAAACAAAAAAACCCCCTTTTTTTGAAGCATGTGTTATGTGGAAGACTTAAATGTTTGAAAATTTATTGTTATTTTATCTTAAAAAGACCCTGTGAATTTATGAACATATAAATAACATTTCTAACTTGTTTATGTTGATTAGATCTCACAGTCTTGCATAACCAAACTGAGTAAAACTCCACACTTTCCCTGTTTGAAAAGCATTCACCTATTAGATTAAAATGCATGCCATGGCTCTGATCACAACCAGCATTGTTCTACTTGGCAGTTAAAATCAATCCTTCTGAGTTTTCTTTTTTCCATCTCCCACCTCGTGTATGCCAAAATTAAATATCTATGGAAAGCAAAAACCACGCTTAGCAACTTTCCTTTGTCCTGCTAGATACTAAGTGAGAAATTCAATCAGCTAGGATTGATTCTTGAGTATTTTAAAACCTGTGCAAAAAACCATAATCAATAGAACACCACATAGAAGGCTGGAAGAAAACGACTGGAATTTGATGAGCTGTTAGCATTTCTTTCATATATGCACAAAATATTAGCTACCAATACATGCACTTGCTGGGCATTCAAGTTATTTAAATTCTTCTGTGAGCCAAACAAAGCTGTAACATAACAGCCCCTTTGATATTAAGGCTGAGGTAAGTTTTGTTGCAAGAAAAATACCAAACAGGTTGAGATTTTTCAAGACAAATCTAGGAATTTAGACACATTTTCAACTTCAAAATTATATAGACTACTAAAACAAAAAGTTTCAAGCACTAAGTATCTTCATGTCTCTATGTCTCTTGCTAAAAAGCTGGAAAATGGCCATACAAAATTTTGCAAGTGAGAGAAGAAGGAAGCTTAGAATTATTAACCATGGCTGTTTCTACAAGTGAGTTTTGCTCCTGGTAACTGAATGTTGTGAGGCTGGTAGCGATGTCTCATGAAGGGCTTTGACAAGGAAAGAAGATGGGGAGGTTTTGGAAATGTTCTGAATTTTGACCAAGATGCCGGGAAAACAATTTGGCATTCCAACTGGTTCCACAGCACTTCACACCCTGTAGTGGAACAAAGACGGTCTGTGCACACTTTTAAGCCAAAACTTGCTGACATCGCTGTCACAATTGATGCACCCTGTGAACTCCGTACTTCATGTCACAACCTCTGCAACAGAGAGTTAAAGCCTCCTGCAGAAAATTTACAGCACATTTCTGCAGCAGCTCCAACTCAGTAAAACCTCTGTGGTTTCTCAGAATAAAACACCTTATTTGGCTTGGGATATGCATGCACTAACACTAAACATGGGAGTTGCCTACAAGCCAAGGGATGCTAGATTCCAACATGCCTATTCATTTCAGAACCGGCAGCGAACTCTGTAAGACTTCTCGAGAAACAAGGCACTGCTTCTGTTTCCTAATTTGAAAATCCAGTTTTCAGATTTTACTACTAGAAATGTCAGACCAGCTGAGTTCCAACTACTGGAAGGCTATTTATATGTAGACTAATGTGATGGATCACGTTAATTTGTAGCTAAGTTGCTGCCACATCTGCAAGCAATACCTATACTTTTCTTTGAGGAGCAACGTTGGCAAAGACAGAATACAACTATGTATTCATATTGGTCTTAATACTAACTTTGCCTAAATATCCCCTTTGTCCAGCTCACAGGTCTGTGCAGATTCAGAGTAACTTGAATTTTGAAACTGCACACAAAGAACAAGAGGACTCCATAATATCACTCACATATCAAGGAATTAAGCATTATTCCACTGTGCCCCAATGTCCTGTGTATCCATATACTAACAGAATATCTTGAGACAAAGAAATCTAACTGGCGATTCAGAGAACAGTCCAAACTTGATATGACCTCAATGTTTCAAGAGGACAGTAAACCAGAGATAAATGATTGAAACTTAATGCTTTTCCCATGTAAAGAGCTTAAAAGTTATAAGTTAAACAAAAAGAAAACTCCAACTGCTGTTTTGTTTTTATAATGAAGAAAAAATATAAGTCAGTATTGAACTTTGTAAAAAGCTATCTAAATTGATGGGGAACAACTAAAATTTCCTTGGTACACTAGAACCTGTCAAATAAAAGGCAATGTCAAATTCCTAAATGTCAAATATACATATATATATTTAAAGGTAAAATAAAAATGTATCCTTGCCTTTTTGTTCTTTAACATAGCTCTCCTTACAGTTGTGCATGAGCTGCAGAATCCACTGATGTTGAGCACCAATGCACTGCCAAGCTGGGTCCCCAGGCGCATGAAGATCAGAAAGATATCTGTAAAATCCAGTCCAAAAATCACAGCTCTGACTTGACACACTGAAGCCCTCATTAAAACAGACCAAGGATGGACTAAGAAATATTTTTTCTTTTTTCACATAATTTTAAAAATTCAGGAATAGGTATTAAGATACACTCACATCCACTGCAAAAAGAAGTTTTGCATTCTCCCTTCTTCAATCAGTGAGGCAAAATTCCACCAAAAAAAATTACATAAATAAAAACCCCCATGTATCTTTAATATCATATTAATGTATTTCCAGTTGTGCCTCTAGTAAAGTATGCAGGAAACCAAACTCTTTATCTGCAAGGTTGCAGTTTAGTGCTTCAGATTTGAGTGGAACCAGTGATGGCATCTCAAGCACATAAAATATGGTATTATTCTTCCTACTGTATATGTCCTGATTGTATCATCATGTAATCTTAACAAGCAATTACAGAAGGAATTAATTTCTGGCAGCTCATTAATTTTAGCACATGCACACACAAACACATGTAAACCAAGCTCCTGGGTTGGTTTTTTGTTTGTTTGTTTTGGTCTGGTGTTTTTTTGTGCAAACAGTGTCTGAAAAAAAAGAAGGGGAGAGAGAACAAAAAGGATTGGGGCATCTAATTTGCAGAAGCAAAACACTGTCTTTAGGGAGAGAGGAGTATTAGAAGCCAGCTGTTGTGACTTCGAAGAGAACACAAAAGGAATGTAGTCTCATGTACGGCATTCAAGGCTGTCTGACAACAGTACTTTCAAAAGGGTATTTTCAAAAAGTGGTAGCTGCTCTACTGTTTAAGGCACTCTGTTATATTCTGCATTAATGAGACTCGGGACAGATTAAAAATTCAAGATGCTTAAGGTGAACTATACTGATACATTATCTTAAGCAGTGCAGGGAATGTTTAACTCCCTCCCAAAAGCTGTTTTACTACAATAATACCTAATGTTAATTAGGACTGTGTTGAATTCTGTCTTCTTTGACAAACGTCTGCAGCACTTGAACAAAAAATAAACTGTCAGAGTAGGATTGGTTGGATGGACGAGAAAATTACACAACTAACCATTTTGACAGGGTGACATTTATAAATTATGAGCTCAAGTCCTTCTCAGTGTTATGAGGGACTTTAGTCTTTTCTTAGACACAAAACTAAAAAAAAATTACCACTGGTCTTGAAATACATACATCTACTTGGCTGCTAAGTGCTATGGTAAACTATTTTGAACAGTATAAAATAATTAACAGTGTAAATACGCTAATAAAATGAGAGGAAAATCTGAACTGAAGCCTAATTGTAAACATTAAATACCTGAAGGAGAAAACAACAGTATTTTAGGTCTTGGTCAGCCTTCAACTTCAGAGACGTACAAAACAAATGTATCAAGGAAGAAAAATCCCTCATAAAAATAGCAGGGTTTATGCAAACCATTTTACAATTTGGATTTTGTTAATTTCATTTTTGCTGAAGTTCTCTGAAGAAAATTTACTTCATACCTTCCCTTCAGAAAATTTACACTAATATAACCATGTGCATTTAGAGTAGTGAAACTAATTTAACAATTTGGTAGGTTGGGTTTCTGTTGATTCATTAGAACTAAATTATTCCACGTTCATCCACTCCCTGCTCTTCTTCATTATACTTTCTACATGTGGAATGCATTTGGTTACATTAACACAGTCTGCTTTAACATAGGCTGGGCTATTTTTAAAGATTCAACAGTTCAAGGTAAGAGGCTGGGAAAAAAAACACCTTAAAAACAACCAACCAAAACGACCAACCCCAAAAACCCAACCAAGAAACAGTAAAACACAGTCAACCAAAAAAAACCCACAAAAACCCCCAAACAAAACTCAACCAGAAACAAGCACATGTACAACTATGAGTCTTTCAAAGAATCCTTAGAAAAGGTCACACGACCCGGCTTAGGTTAAGCAGCTGCTCTTTAAAGTTTTCAAGTGCTGCAGAGGAAAGGAATAGCTAGTGCTGCCTTTGCAGACACAAAACACTTTACTGTTCATCTTAAAAAACAATTCCAATTTACGTACCACCCAGAAGAATGAGAAGCACTCTACATAAATGCCCACAAGTCACTGTACTCATAAACTCACACGACGCAAAGGGACCCAAGACACCAATACCGCATTTGGGCCCGCGCGGCCGGGCCTGGCGCATACACAAAACACTCAAGACCTCGTGCAGGTGTCTGAATTTTACAAATGCTTCCTGCACAGCACATTTGGTCTGCTTCTTTTAAGATAACTGATAAAAACACTGAGGTTGTGAAGACACACTAGGAGCCCTAGTAGCATCCAACCCTCAAAAGCTTCCTAAAGAAAGCCATCAAATGTTCCAGAGCACTCTAAAGTTTGGCACCAAGGACCGAAAGGTTAAAGTCTACATCAACTCGTCTCAGCAGCCCTACAGCAGACATCAGCTTTGTGAAAAACAGCAAATCTACAAATGTTAATGAAAACTGGGGAACTGGTTCACGTTCATGAAATACAAAGGAACTACATTGTTTAGCCTGAGCAGTAAAAGAGCCAATTCCACTTTCAAACAACAGAACGGTCTGGATTAAAACCTCCCTGCTATCTGACTCAGGATGATTCCAATTCAACATCAAGTCAAGCTGAGGCGTAAGACGAGTTAATAAGGAATCTATTTTGAGGTATGCAGACTAGGAGGGATCATTTCAAACATAGCTTGCAATATGTCGGTTTAAAGAAAGCAACAGAATCTCAACATGCCTTAAAGATTTAAAAAAATTAAATTCAAATCTCAATTATGGTTCATTAAATTGTTCTCATTCAAGAACTGTTTTTCAGTCATTCAATAAACGCTCCAGTATCATTCCGTTGCCATTATTTATAAAATCATAAAGTCTCAAAATACTCACAGCTTTAAAATCACAATTTAAACCACAGTAAAACCAGTCACTACCCTATTTAGGAAACACTTAAATACACATCTAACGCCATATGTCTGATGAAGGCACTAGTCAAATGATTACCTTATATAACGTTTCTGATCATGCAATGTTGACGGAGTTTCAAGCAGCTTATCCAACAAAAGTTCTCGTAAAGCTTCAATTCTGGTTTCAACTTCAGCATAATCTAGGAATAGGGAGCAGGAATAATTCCAATGTGTCTTTCAGCAGTGTTATGAACTGAAAATTATGTTATTTTTCTAGGGTATCAGACGCTTCTGGAGTTAATGTGGAAATCAATATAAATCATTTTATAACAAGCCACATCTGAAAATATTACACATGACAGTTTTACAAAACCAGAGAATTAGACTTTCAAGTCTTTCCAACAATATGTGAGAAAGATACTCAAAGTCACATTTTAATTACTGTAATCTTTTTTTATGTCCAGTAATTTATTCAAGCCTGAATAAATAAATAAAATTGGCTGTGATTTCACATTCTGTAGTATATACCTCACTCAGAAAACTTGCCAGAAATATTGCCTAGAGTAATTGGCTCCTATAAATCCATAATTTGTATGGATGAAAATCCATATCAAACCCACATAAAGCTCTTTGGTCTTCTATGTGCATTTTAGCCTTTAAGTTAAAAAAAACCCCAAAACCACTAAATAACAGAACCCCTATCTTACATTTTTTGAACACTTGAACCTCCGTCTTTCCAAAGAGGGACTTGGCTTTTTCGTAGTCATTAATAACCACATCATAATCGCCCTTAAAAACAAAACCAAGAATTTACATTCGTTTAGAAAAAGACTAATGTCAACAGGCTACTTTCAGCAAACAGAAAATTATTTCTAAAGGATTATACCTTCTGGATATTTCTTTCAATATTTAAGGGAAGATTGAAAAGAAATTTAAAGCGCTGAAGAACATTAAGCGCGTTTCTCGTTGAATCAGCTTTGTCCTTGCGACCCAGCACTTCTTGAAACAAGGTATCTGCTGTGTTACTGGCTCCTATTTCAAAAAGGGGGACAGTAAGAAAAAGTAGAGTAAGTAATCAGTTGAAATCACAAACAGACTTTCTTTATTTAAATGAGTTATTCAAAGTTTTTTAGAGCAAATGAGTAATTATTGCTGATTTTCATACTTTTTTTTGTTCAACTGTGTTAACATTTTACAACTGCTGAAATTCTATTTCAAAGCGAACCACTTAGCATTTTAATGTGGTAAGACCCCTGTGCGATTAAAAACAATCACTCTTTCCTATTTCAAATGCTTAGCTTTGCTGCAGATATTTTATAGTTTGCTTTGGCTCCAGATGTACATTTTACAACCAAATTATGCATCTCAGGATATAGAAAAAGTCATAGAAAGTTTTATTTTTTAAAAAAGTATAACTTCATTTTGGTAATTAATATCAAAGCTTCTAAAGTTATCGCTGGGTTTTGCAAACATTTTTTTAATGTTTTCAAGTCAAGTTTTAAAAATTATTAACAATATTTGAGTCACTTAAAAGTACCAAGGGTTAAGACAAAGACAATGTCATGACTAAAAAAGTCTAACTAGATGGTCACTGTAACAGAATGAATACGAGTTGTCTTCACATCGCGTTAAAAGTCCTACTGGCTTCACCACGCGCAGGATGAAGCCTTGGTCAACAATTTCATGCATTTAAGTTTCTATACTATCTAGGAACACTCTTCAATAAATAAATTAAATATAGCCATAAAACTTTTTCTATCCAAACTAAAAAGCATTCTACTTTCTAATAAAGATTGTTTCCTAACACAGAATAATAAAATTTCATTTACAGAAGACTTACACTGCATGTGAATATTTGCATTTTTCAACTTATGACTTACTTTTAATTAACCAAAAAAACCAAAAAAAAGTGTAACTGTTTTAGCCTTTTTGATCATTGCGTGTAGAAGTTTCTACATTATCTGGTCTAGTGACTATACTTTAAGCAAAGATGAAAAAAATTACATCAGTCTCGCTGGGTGGCTTGCATGCCATTTTCTCTAGTCAACACTGTGGGTGGCCTGCTCATGTTAAAAGTAGTCTTTGTAAAATAATTGTTATATCTAAATAATGTTTAAACTTTGTTGAAATTTTGAAGCCTTGATGTAAAAAAAGTTTTGTCAGGACATCTATTTCCACCACATACTATTCAGCATAGAATACTTTAATCCATTAAGGAGAAATGCACAATGAAAACAGTTAGCTGGACATTTAAATACAGATCGCTGTTAAAGTATGATTTTTCTCAAGGTTATAAGAAATGATTGTTTTGTAAATCCTTATAGTAAGCAACATTTTTTTTGTTTGAATTCATATGTTTCGTGTCCGTTCTTTTAACAGCCCAGAAGCAATGCGCTGTACCTGGGAATTGAAGTTATATTCACGAAGGGTTTTTTTTTGATTCAATGAAAACCTTTTTAAAAAGGTAGCTGATCACTGCAGGAAGAGCACAGTGACTTCTATCTTCCTCTCTTTTATGAACTAATTTGCTGTACAAATCCTCACTTCAGGTAAATGATTCTACTTTTTTTTTTCCTAAGGGTACCTTTTCTGTTTTATAAGAAATTTAAATATATCAAATTACTTACTAATGTCTTAATGAAATTCAATACTTCATACAAAATAGGTCTATCTTTTTAGAATTAAAATATTGTAACATTTCTTCCCTCCTCATCCCTCCAAACCCCTTCTACTGTAACAATCTTAATCGCTTGATTACTGATGAACCATCCATGGATAAAGTTTCAGTTCTTATATTGACTATATTTTCAAAACGGATGATTCATCTACAGTGCATGAATTTTTTTATTTCAAAATAAATCTCTAGTTATCCAACAGTTGTCTGTCATAGAGCCTGACAAAAACACTACAGAAAGGAATTTGATTGATCTCCTTTAATACACAGTTCTTCATTAAATTCATTATAAGACACTGTATGTTTTTAATAATATAAATTTAACAGCTTGTTTAGCAATTAAATCTAGCAAAAACTGCAAACATCTACAATTACAGCTAAACCACCAAACTGTTCTTCTACTATTCCATGCCATTTCAATTCAATAATTTGGAACCCTCTTAACATACATTCAGATGCTGTGGAAAACGTCCTCAATCATTGAGTTTGTAACCAAGCTCACACAACAGCAGCTGTCTCTCAAAACATGCACCTACAGTCTGTAAAATTCAAAATTCAACTGAAGAACTGAAGTCATTTTTGAAAGCAGTCCTTGTTACTCATGGATTATGGAAGCTTTTCAATGGTCAGACAAGAAACAAAGCTTTGATCCTAAACTATTTAGCATAATATTATTTACTCTTTTAAAATCCTTGTATTCCTACTTCCCTGCCTCCTACCCATCATGACTTGCAAAGTATCATGAGGAAAAGCAGCCAATTCTTTTCACAGCAGAGCCAAACTTAAAGCCACTCTGAAGTGTCTGGCACAAGTTCCTCTACAGATCCAGCTTGAAAGAGAC
>VZTA01008183.1:0-47505 GCA_013398855.1 Mohoua ochrocephala
TTGTCTCAAACCAGGACATGAGCTTAAATATTTAGGAAAATTAACTTGCATAACAGTGAAGGTAGTAAATGTGTTTGCTGTTTTGCTTTGTTTCCCCATCGCTGCCCATGTTCTGAGGTACAGCAAAGAGCCTTCTGTAGCAAACAGAAAATGTGGACAGATTTGTCCACAAGCCTGTAGGCTTGTAGAGTGGGAATCTTTCCCTGCTGAAGTTAATAGCTCCCTTGAAAGGACTTTAGGAACAAGTGAAGCGCTAGGACAGTGCTTTCATGAAAATAATGAACAAAGAAGTCAAGGTAAACAATACAGAAGTATCACTGATGGACTTTTCAGAGCCAGACTGCAGAAAGTCTGCAGCTGCCTTAGGGGAAGGCATTGTAAAAACCCACTTCTGTTGAATTCCAGTGGTATGAAGCGCTAGCAACTTGGAAACACAGTGCTGAGTGTGGGTTGGATTCACCTCCTCCGGGTGCTGCCTTCTCGCTGTGGTAATGAGCAGAGGCCTAGGAAAGGAGAGTGGCAGGAGCTGAGCTCCTGAGGGACACACAGAGAGGCACTTGGGAGGCCTCTTCTTCAAGGAGACCTGCTGGGCTTGTACATTCATCTCCTTCATACAGACCTAGAGGATTTGCAGCTTTTCAAAGTCCAGCCTCGTGCTGTCCTGTGATAAAAACTCTTCTTCCATGAGCAGTGTCTTTTGAAACTACCATTTCAACTTTTCTGGTGTTTTTGAATCTATAACCTGAAATTTATGTCTTATACGATCAAAATACACAGTTTGGGATGTAGCTCATTGTCTGTTTTCAAAATCTACTACTTTGTAAGTAACAGAGTCATTTTGACAGTTAAAGTACACTGAGCTCTTCCTGTGACAGATTTCAGTTTCTGGAGTGTAAAGAATAGATGCTCCTGTTGACTTGTGTTTTGGGTTCTGTGTGTGGGGAGGAACAGGAGAAGTACTTCAGCCTTTTCATAAAAACACTTTAAGAGTTCATCCCAAGTCAGTTTTCCTGTTCCTGTAGATTTCAGCAGCATTGAGGGGTCCCATCTATGGGTTACCTCAGGTGTTTTTCCCCGTGTTTGCCTTACATTGTTTGCTTATTAACTGTAATTAAATATGAATGATGGAAATAAGATAAGAATAGGTAAGTGTCCTACCAGAAATCATTGAAGAAATTAAAGTTTGTTTCTTTTTTTTCTTTCCTGAAAAAAAAGTAAGAGTTTTCAAATGGCCCTTCATCCAGGGATCTTGGAGCTTGTCAAGCATAAATGTCTACTTTCAGAAATTGAACAACTGAAGGTCAGACACACAGTTAAAATCCCTTCCAGAGAGTACAAGGAAAGTCCTAAAAACCACCAGTCACTAATTCAGGTGCCCCCTTCCTCTCCCTGCCACTGAAGGCAGAGAGCGATGCTTTGGAACCTGAAGCTTTTAGAGGAGCATGGAACACACATGCAGAGATAGTAAATGTTTTGCTTTTTCCTTTGGATATACTACTTTCATATTCCAGGGCTGCATTCATATCGGACTGCATTTGGGATGGCCTGCAAACTTGATTTGCTCCCTGGATCTCTGCTGACGTCATTGGTGGCAATGCCAGTGTTAATTTTGATGGAGTTTTGTTTGTGGTCTGGATACCTGCCTGTCAGGAAATTAATTGAAACAACTTGGTCTTACAGGGATTGAGCTGAGGGAGAAAAACAATCTGTCAGTTTCAATCAGTGCTTAAGTCACATTTTTTGATTTGTACAAGAATTAATTTTATAAAGTCCAGATTCTGAATTCATCGAGAATAACATTTATGGGTTTCAGTGGCAACAGCACAGACTCTATTTCTGCACATCACAAAGAGGGACGTGCGAGTGCAGGCTAACACAGGCTTCAAGAGAAGGCTACTTCTACAATGTTTCCTTTACTGTTTACCTGAAGAGAAAGCAGTTTTTTAGAGATTTGACAGGCCTGAAGTCCAGGGACCTACAAGGCATCCTTTAAGGGAAACACTGTCTTATACTTTTTCTTGGGTTTGTAGCTGTTTTTTTTTAATTTATAGACTAGCTTACCTTCTGGAAAACACCTGTGGTTGCAGCTTTGCTGCAGCATTTGCTTTTAACGAAGAAATTTTTAAGCAGAAGTTGAAATAGTCTCTTATCTTTATTTGCTCCTAGTTTTGCTTTTTTTCTTTGCTTCTGTGCACGAGAATGTGCATTTGGAGCAGGGGCTGACGTAACAAGCATTTCCCAGATCACCTTCTGTTGTTTTACGAGCCACCAGCAGTCCATGAACTACGGGCTCAAAAACAATTCAGTGCACTGGGCTGGAGCCCTCTCCCTGTTTAACCATGGAAGCAGCAGGATAAAGTTTTGGCCTGATGTCCAAAATTGGACAGAAATAGAGGGAGAGATTTTACGGACCATATCTGCTGGTGTATCATGAGTCCTGATTTCTTGGCTAGTGGGGAATAGCCAGCTCGTTCCCTGCACGACTAGAACTGAGGTCCTTACTGGAAGGTACACACATTACTCTGTGCGTCCTTGTGGCCATTTCCCTGTGTTTGATCCATAAATAGTGAGGATTGTTTTATAATTAAGTTCCTGATTCCCATTCCTGGTTATTTTTTAGGAGTATTCATTTTCTGATTCTTTAAAACATTCTGGCTGCTGCTGCAGCGCTCTGGAATTTTAATTCTGTTCTTCATGAGCTGGCTACTTTCCCAAATCACCAAGATTCAAAAAACATTCTTAGGGTTTGAGATAATCAGTCGTTGCTACTACTGTATGTACCTTTCTTGTACTACTTTTCAAATTATATTCCTGAATTTCCAGGAGATTAATTTCTGTGGAAGATCTATTTTCAATGCTCAGAAAGGATGATGGTTTCTCACTCTGTAGATGGGAAGAGATCACAGTGCAAATGAAAGCAAAAACAAAAGAGAT
Source organism: Mohoua ochrocephala (assembly GCA_013398855.1). Classification (NCBI taxonomy): domain Eukaryota; kingdom Metazoa; phylum Chordata; class Aves; order Passeriformes; family Acanthizidae; genus Mohoua; species Mohoua ochrocephala. The sequence continues at coordinate 2,935 of VZTA01008183.1, forward strand.
CCCTTAGGGAAAGGGTTGGGGAAATTAGCCAAGGTGCAGGAGCTTTCAAATCTAAGGAAATCCTCAGCAGGGGAAACCTGAGGATCAGAATGTTAAAAATAGGACAGATGGTGTTCCTTGTTAAAACCCTGGGAAGCTGTGGATTTCCTATGTATCTGAGCTCTGGTTATTATTCTCCTCTGTGCCTAGAAGCATGCACTGCTTTTCTGATCCATAACTAGAAATCACTATCCATCGGAGAGATAGTAGCCCTCCAGTAGCAAGAAAACTGACTGGACTTCCTTGAAAAAAGCCCAGCTCGTTCAGCTAGACATGCCCTTTGAAATCATAAAGTTTGATGGTTTTCCATCTGCAGGAACAGTCCAAGGAGCAGAAGCTTAGGATGTTGTCATGTACAGTCACATAATTTAGAGTCAGTCCTTGCTGTTCCCATGTTTTATATTCTGGAAGAGAATTGGGAAGTGTCATTATCTAGCCGAGATGGAATCAACTGAAATATATTTAGACTCCATCCTGGCTTACTGAACCTCGAACTAATGAGGTCACTAAACAGTTGCTTGAAGTACAGTGGTTTCTCTTTTTTGATGTCTTTCCAGGTGGACAAATCAATGACTGAATATCAGATGAAGCATCAGTGGAGGGAAGAAAGGTTGTATTAATATGGACGCCATGCATGAGAAAAATATTACAGAATAATAAAGGTAAATGCAAAACCAACTGAGGTGGTCAGAGGTTTGTTGTCTCTTATGGTTTTATTTTACTGCACATAAACTCTGTTTTCAGTCCTGCCCGGTAAGATATCAAAGGCATGGAGATGTGAAGAGCTTAGCCTGGTAACAGAATCCAGAGCAGCGTCAAGCTGTCCTGAACATTGGTACTGACCCTTAAACTGAGACATTGATTCAGCACACGAACTTAGCAGTGTGGCACTGCAACTGCTGGAGTTGGAGTTCAAAACACACACTCTCTTGCAGGACACCTGGATCGGGATAGTTGTTCCTGCAAGTTCCTTGCACAGTCTCTAAGTTTGGAAGCAATGCTGTAGTGACATAGGACAGACGGGCTAGGGGACATAGCCTGAAGGTGTGCCAGGGGAGGTTCAGGCTGGACATCAGGAAGAATTTCTTCAGTGAAAGGGTTGTTAAATATTGGAATGAACTTCCCAGAGAGGTGACAAATTTACCATCCCTAGAAGGGCTCAAGAAACAACAGGAGATCTCACCTAGCGCTGTGGCCTAGTTGACGAGGTGGTGATCTGCCAAAGGTTGGACTCCATGACCTCAGAGGTCTTTTCCAACCCTGATGATTCTGGGATTCTGTGACAGTAATCACTGTAGTGATATAATGCCTCTTTTTCAGGCATTAAGATTTATTCAGCCTTTAAAGTTCTTTTTCTGTTTGTCTACAGAACAATAAATCAGTGCTGAGCAGTGTTTGTTCACATTTGTAGCAGGTGTCCTACTGCTTTTAGAAAGTGAAAACTGTACACCATGTGAGATACCACTGTCTCCTTGCCCTCGACTTTTCAGTATGAGAAGTCTTTTGAACAGTTCACTGACCCTTCCATGACTTGTCTGGTTCTAAAGCACTTGATTCTTTAAGCACTCTCTTCAAAATGTGAATATTCACGGTGTCAGCACACGAGATGACAGCTTGTGCTAGGTGCTACTGTGATTAAAATAAATAATGTATTGAAACCTGGACAGACAAAGGGTTGTAATTTTGGTGTGATTAATGGAGAAGGATTAAATCATTCCCACAGGTTTATCGGCTTATGCTGAGATAGAAATGAATGTGCTAAGCTAAACATCATGAATGAAGAAACTGTTCTTCTCAGTGAGCATTATGCTCATCTTAGAGCAATTATGACTTAGTTCTGCAAGATACCAAATAAATATAGCTTTGAGACCACTGATTTTTAAGATTTTGAAGAATTGAACCCTTTGTATTCAGAACATAGTCTAAGCCTGAGAGTTTAACCCGTGAGAAAATTAAGTTTTTCCTGTTGTCCTCTCACTATTTTTACTATAGATATGTATACGAGATGCTTCTATCCCAGGATTAAATCAAATACTTAGAGGCTAATTCTCTCAGCTTTACTCAATCAGTCAGCCTAATTTCTTGTTCTTGGCTTATACAGTTCTCATCAGTTAACTTATCCTCTCAACAGGTGGTCACATAATTAATATGGATTTTTATTGCAATTAAAGCATGAAGCTTTTTCTGTTTGCCAGGAATCATTCCTATTTTAAACCAGTGTATGAGAGGAGTAAAAGTATTTGGGGGTGGGTGGTGATGGAAATGGTTTGAAAGTGTTGGAGAAAAGTTTCATTCTTTGGAGTACCTTTCTGAAGATGCTTTTTATTTTTTTCCCTAGGGAGGTGGAGGGACATTTGATAAGCATGTGGTTGGGTTGCTTCCGAACTGGTGATGTTAATTGTGCAAAGATATGTTAATGGCTTTTCAGAGCTGCAAGGAGGGAACTTTCACTGAGAAAATATGTGTATAGGCCTGTTATGTCCGACCTGGTTGTTCTGGATTTGTTTTGTGGCCAATAGAGAGAAATAGGCACTCATCTGGGGGGAGAAAGAAAGTAGTCTAAAATGGATCAGACAATTGGGCCCTGAAGTACTTATTTCTCACTCTTGATCATAAAGAGAGTCTGAGGCGTCAGGTCCAGCTGCCGGCATCTTCACTGTAGATCTCTAAAGTTAAGTGAAATAAATCAGCCTTGGAAATAAATAGAAAATTAATCCCACTTTGGCCACAAGCTGGTTTGGTTCCCCCTGCCCTCCCATTCTTTACTCTGATTTTAACAACTAAGCTGTTTTATGTGCTTTTCTCCACCCTGAGGTATCCACCCAAGACTAGCCAGAGGACTGAAAAGAAGCTCTGCTCCTCTGGCTTTTTATCTTTCTCACAATCTGTTAGGTTTTTTTTGTATTGTAGGATTTGGGGTGGGTTTTAGTTAGCTGTTTGTTTGTTTCTGCTTGTTGTTGGATGGTTCATTTGTTTGAACCAATCAATTCTTGTAGATCCTTGTGAGTTGCCGGCTCTGAGGGGCCGAGCTCACACCGCACCTTCTCCCCTGCTCAGCTGCTTGTATACTGCGTAGTACAACCTGGAATAATCCGTACCACTGAGAGAGAACTCTCGATGTGCCAGCAGATGTGAACATAGACAAAATGCAGCTGCAGCAGCCTCATCCTGCTGGGAAACCGGGATAATGCTTTGCTGGTTGTTGGGGGCTGCTCCCTGCTGGCAAGAGCAGCCATAACGTGGTTTTCGCCTTCCACGGAAGAACAATTGAACTGCAAAACGACAGGAGTATTTCCTCTGATTAAATAGTTTCTTTTTTGGTCTTGGAAATTTGTTTTGAGTGTGGCTATAGCTATTTTCCTCAAGTATAATTTGTGTGGGTTTGCTGCCTGTTTATTTGCAGAGTATGCAAATTGCCAAATATTCAAAGAACAATGCTTAAATTTTGTAAAGTGCCAAGGCTCAGTTCTAGTTTATTGCAGGCTTTTTAGCCACTTTAACAATTGGTTTTTTAAAGAGACCTGAAAAACCTGAATTCAGCAATCCCATTAAGACTCCAGGTTTTCAATTTGCCTATAGCAGCTTTGGAGAGCTCATCCAGAAATGCATTTCAAAAGCTGGTCAGGATGAAAAGAGCAGTCTCTTTGTGCCCAGAGTTGAAGTCAGCATGCAAAGAAGCCTTATAATAAACAGCCTTTATTTTGTCTGAGGAGGATGCCTTTCTTGTTTATTTTTCAATTTTTCAATGTGACATTCTCCAGAGCGTGACTAAGGTGACAGGCAGAGGTAGGTGCTCTGGGCTTCCTTCTGGAATTAAATGTGACCCCCTAACAGCCCATGTTGTTCCTGTCTCAAACCCAAACACGCAAACTGTGGTGATTTGCGAGTTGTCACATTAACAGTGCTGCTGAAGCCCCTGTCCTTGCCCGTGTCCCTGCTCCAGGGGCTCCCTCTGCCCACAGCACCTCTGCTGCCGTGAAGATCTTCTGCACCACGTGGCACTTCAAGCTCATATCTCTGTTCAAATTCGGAGGCAAATAGCACCAGAGGGGTGAGGAGATGTTCTCTGCTCCCAAAGGTGTGGGGTGCATGACAGCTCCGTGCTGTCCACCGCCAGCCTGCCTCAGGAACTAATCTCATTGTCCTCTGCATAACACGGACTTTGGCACAGCACAGTAATTACCAGCTGTCTCCTGGCAGTTGCTGATGTAAAACCCTGTGGAGTGTGTGCCATCTGCTGCTTGAGCAGCGATTTGATAACTTGGGAAGGGGAGCTGGGTGTAGGCAAAGTCTGAGACGTTCCAAAAGTGAGGTGTGAGGACCTGCAGGGCAGGTGCTTGAAGGGGACTTGGCATAGCAGGGTGGTTTTACTGAAGGCCATGAAATCTGTGCTCTCTGGTCCTGCTCCATCCCATTTGCCATGCCTCTCTTTTGATCTTAAACAGCTCAGAATTAATTTTCAGGTGGATTCAGTTGGATTGTGGATATGGGCTCATGGAGCAGTTCTGCAAAGGGTCCTACTTTCCCTCCTTTCTGCATGGGCATAAGGACAGGGAGCACAGAAGGTCCCCTCTGCCTCTTTCTTTTGTGTTTGTTTTGGTTTTGTGGGTTTTTTTTTAGTTTGGTTTGGATTTTTTTCCACTCTCCATCCAGTTCATGAAACAATTGTTTTCTACTTCTCTCCCCACCTTCCCTGCTGACGTGTGTGGGCACTGGAGATGGGGCGGGTGATTCCTGGGCTTTCAGCTTTGTTTTGTTCGAGACATTGAAATATATGTTTATTCATTCAAAAAATGTGTTGTGGCGGTCTCAACCTGTTGTTGAGACTGCCCTGGTCTTTGCCTCTTATGTTTGCTGTTCTATAGTTGGATCAAATTTTCATGCTTAGAGGGAGTCTCAGATGAATTTTTCTGGACACTTTCACCAATTCCACTTTTATGAGGGAAGAGCAAGGGAAAATTGCTTTGATCATCTTTTTAAAAACCCATCAAAACAAACAAAAAAAGCATCTTTTCAACTGTATCTATTTTTCTCCATGTTCAAAATTTGGAGTAAGGAGAGGTGTCTTTTAGTGTACCCTTGGAAACATGCATGCATGTTGTGCCTTCTCCAGAAAATGCTTATTTTGAAGTGATTAGGTGAAGGCATCCTTAATTTTGAGGTACCCACATTTTGAGTTTTGACTTTGCAGAGAAGGGGTGTGCCTAGGCTAGTGCAGATAAATGCTTTGATATGCCTGTAACTATTAGATCTGTGGTAAACAATACAAGTTGACCGATTAATACATCAGAAAAGTTACCCCGAAGATAGGACTTTTTTTCTTTTTTTTTTNTTTTTTTTTAAGGAGGATGTTGTGCACTCTCACCTGTACTTTAAGGGTGGAAGGGAAGGCAAATCTTTCTCTCCTTCACTGAATGCAGCTGAGGCACCTCTGTCAACAACCTAAATAATTACCACTGAACGCCTAAAACTCTACTTTCTAAGAACTTGACCTGCATATCATGAAGGAGAGGTGTTCAGACAGAGCAGCTTGTGTGTGATGTTGGGAAAGAAGAGGTGTGGGACGCTTGCTGAAGCAAGAGATCAACAGCTGGGTGATCTCAGTCTCCATTTCTGACTACCACTCATTATTTCGTGAATCCTGACCTCAGTTCTGAAGAGAAGCTTGTACCAACTCTTGGGTACCAGTTCCTCAGATTGTGGGGTCATTGGGTGCTGGTACAGCTCAAAGAATTTGTTGCTTCTGCCTGAAGCTGACATATAATTAAATGAGAAGATAACGGAACAGACCTCTAATTAGGTTTTATGGTATCTGACCGAATTTGATCGCTAAAACCTTGCTGAATTATTTTGTCCCCTGTTGTTCTTAAATGAAAGGAATAAAGGTGCAAATGAACACCTAAAATCTCTGTGGGGCAATTTTTCTGGCCCTCTATGGAAAAACAAGGTGAAACCTACGTAGACTTGGACATTGGATTGAGTATGAGAGCATTAATTTATCCACTCTGCTTTAGTTTGAATTGAGATACAAAATGCCGGCTGACACAAAGAACCATTACTTTTGATTTCTGATGTGCCAAAAATTCAAGCCAATGCTGTGGAAAGAATACAATGCAGAGGTTTGTGAGAGCGTGTGCATGAGCACACAACTTTCTGTAATTGGTGTCTTGGTAATATCTGATTCATTTTTATGTTAATTTTTTCTTTAGACAAGATGCAGTGTGCTGTAAAGTCTGTCATCCAAGGCATACTGAATGCTGCCAGCTACTTCTTTTTATGAAAGATGAATTTTGAAATAGATTTGTAGCTCCTTTATTTTTTAATTAGTAAGAAAAAAATCCAAGCAATTACTTTCATTAACTTTTCAGTTTATTTCATTTAACCCCAAATCCCAATTTTTTTCCTGCTTATTTGATATGAAAGTTTGCCTGTCACATGTGTTTATAGGTCCATGCTTTTTCTGGAGATGATCTTCACACTGCAGTATCTGAGTATCTTTTTTTCATTGACCACCGTGGTCAAGCAAAGCACGCTGCCACTGATAGCATGGGGTTAAAAAGTTTCTAAAATCGTGGTAGCTAAAGTAGGCCTTGGGAACAGGAGTGATTATGTATTGTCTTAGTAGAATCACGTGTACCCACCTGTGTGTACCCACATCAATAGTAGATAAAATCAATATATGGGAAAGGGACTAAAACTCATGCTTGGGTGAAAACAATATATAACAATAAAACAATATCAATTTAATGATTAACATATAATTATACAACAGTTATGTAAAGGAAGAGTATAAAAATGTATCCATCTCGAATCCGTGTCGGAGTCAGATTTGGGTTTGTCTGTACCCCGACTCCCAGAGCTCTTCAATAAAAGCACTGGCATATAATCATACAGTGATCATGTGTTTCTATGCTAACACCACAACTTGTTTTAGATTAGTAGCCTTGTTTTTAACATGCAATTTAATGTAAGAACACAGAAATTCTCTCTGGATTTTTGATGTGTGTCAATCCAAACTCAGACTAAAATGGTGTCTTGCTTCCCTTTTCTATGATGAATAGTTTTGCATCAAAATATAACTTCTTTCTAATATTGCTTTCTAATATCACTCTGGTATCTTTTACTACAAAGGAGATATTTTTGAAACAAACACAACCCAGTGTGATAATTTGGTGGTTTATATAATTTTTAACCACTGACCAAACAGTGAAAATTACATAAGCAATCTTTACCTAAGAATGATTATTTAAAGCGAAGCTATTAATAAAATCCTCTGACAGGTGGAGCCACTTAGTAATATCAATTAGTTTTCTCTTTAGATATGAAGTATTCATTTTATAAATTTATTTACTCTCTATATAAAGTTTGTTGCCTCTTGAAAAATGGCTTGCTATTGGGAATACATCTTGCTATTCATTTAGAAGAATATTCTGTAGGTGATATGGACAGGATTTCAACAGTTTGAGGAAAAAAAGAACAAGCGGTTATGTTTTGCAAACACGAAGATGAGGCTGAGTGTTGGATTAAGAAAGAGATTAAGAGATGGCTTTGTGGAAATCTTCTGTTCAGGTACCGTGTTTGCTATGTGGAGATGAGAAGTTATCATAGGCATTGCTAGAAATGTATGTTTTTTCTCTAATTCCTTATTTCTTAGTTATCTTTCTCTGTTAAAGAGAATTAACATTGTTAATCTCTGTTAAATCTTTTGGGGACTCAATTTCTTTTGGGCTGGCATAGAAAAGTCACGAAAGGGCAGAAGTAGAACATAATTGTAAGGACTTAATTCATCATTCAGGTTGCTCTGCTGATGATCTGCATGAAAATTGTAAAACAGAATAAATACCAATCGCTGTGAATCATATCAGCATGGGGATGTTAAGAAAATCAAATGTGTTTTGGGTTTTTTTCCCCCCCAGGCATTTTAGAAAGTCACCGTGCTCTCAGTGTGCTGAAATAAAGAAGGGAGATCTGATTTCATGTTCCTTTTGCACTGTGTTTGGGGTGCACAGAGGGAGGCAAACACCTGCACGCGCTCTGCAAAGGAGCAGTCAGGTACCTCACCAGATATTTTAAACAGCTCCAACAGGACTGGAATTGGAAAGTTGGTGTCTACTCAGTCTAAGGAAACCTCTCTCCTGCGGGGAAAGTAGATATTTAGTCAGTCTGCGAAAATCCAAAGGGAAGTTCTGGAAAAATTCCACTTATATTTTATAAAACTAGTGTCAAATAATGGCAATTGGAATATGGGGGTATTACTCTGATCTGCTTCTAACAAATGCTATGTGGCAGAGAAAGTGGTGGTGTTTTTTCCCTTCACTAGAGTTTTGTGACAGGGGATGTGCTGGGTTTTTCATTACTTTTGTATTTCCCTTAAAGATACAGTAATACATCACCCAAATTCACTTCTAGTTAAATATAAACAGGTCGGACTATGCCTAATCTCTGAAAAAATTGTGCTAACATAGAGTTTCTTTCAGACATGCCAACCTTTCATTTAATACGTTGCACATTTTTGTTCAACCTGTAGTTTTAAGTTTTACTGGACAACAAGAAAAATACATTGTTCTCCAATGCAAGAGATTTTGCATCATGTGGTTGAGTCAAATGAGTAGGTGGAGGGAGCTTAGAAAAAGGAATTATGGCCAGTTCCAAACTGAGAGGAAAACAATGTCTGAAAAGAGGAGAAAACAACCAAGAGAAGTAATAAGGTAACAGAAAAGGGAAACATTTCCATATCTGTCTGTTCATCTTAGGAGCTTTAGGAAGATGCACTCAGCTGGATTACATTTTGCAGGGCAGCACGTTTCATATATGTGCATTGCTTCAGGTTTTTCTTGAGGTTTACGATGGATCATGTTACAGAAATGCTTGTTTGTTAATTTTGCTTCCTTTCTTTTTTTTTTTTCTTCTTTTTAATTTGTTAGTTGTTATTCTTCACTTGGTCTTTTGAAGTCCACCCCTGCAAATACATTTCAAAGTGCAGTGGTGGGATCATGGCACCATTATCAGCATAGACCTTGAGACTGTAACAAACTCAGAGATGCTGTTTACAAATCATGTCCCTGTGCTTGCTTCCCCTTTGCTTCTGAAAATACTCATTCATACTGATCTGAGGGTGGATGGGGAGGGGAATTCTCTTGGAATTCTTCCTTAGGCAGAGTTACGTGGATAAGGAGTTCCTTTTCTTCCCATAACTGCACAGCCTCGGTCCAGGTATGCGGTTAGGAAAAGTTAGTATTTTCCTGTGTATAACCCTTTTGGAGCATGTAGTCTGCATAGAATCCTCTGTATTGCTGACTTGTTATTCAGCAAAATTATTTGATAATTATTATTCTTGTAAAAGAAACCCAATAGTTTGACAGTGATTTACGAAAAACGTTATTCGTGTTAGGTCTTAAGCTACAGCAAGGGTTGGCTGACATTTTCCTTGCAATAACTCTTTTATTTCCCCTCATCCACTGCAGTGTCCTGGTAAATGGTGTAAAAGGTGTAGGGAATGTTGGTCAATTGTGCTCTTTTTCCTTCCCTTGCCAACGGAGGAACGGAGGCTGCAATGACAGGCGGCGGAATTTCACTCTGGTGAAATCCTTGTCCTCATAGAAAGGAGTACACAGAGAAAAATCATGTTTAAAGTCCCTGGGTTTTGTGTGTTGTGCTCTGTACTCTGGCAGTCCTCTGAATTAAAGCATCTCTTGCAAGAATGTCCTAACGGAGACCTCATTAAAAGCCCAGCTCCTGAGATGCTGTGCAGTCCCGAAATGGTCGTGGTCTGGAAGGTGAAGGAAAAGGGCATTGCCTGGAAGCATCCATTCCTTGAGGGGCTACTTCAGGCACCGAGGAACAAGCTAGAGAGTGCTTGACTGCTCTGGAAGGGAAAAAAATGCTCCTCCAAAAGGGAATTCCCAGGAAGTTATGTGGCTGTTGAACTTTGCATGTGACGTGAAAGAGTCCCTGGGTGGCCATGTCTCATGCTGATGCTTCCTGGCTGCCCTGGGGCAGATGGAAATTGGCCCACTGTGCCTCTTCCTGATGTGGTGGCCTTCCTCCTGCACCACCACCATGGCAGGGCTGCTTCAAGTGTGGTACAAAGCAGAAGCCACTCATGATTGAGCCATGCCGAGAATCAGGCTCCTTAACCACAGCTACTGCTGCTCTACCTGCATGAGAAGAAAGAGGGATTTCAAAGGTCTGAATGCTGTTGAGTTAAATTTAGAATTTCATTTCCCTGGAGTGAGTCTATGTAAAGAACAGAAGGGCTCCCCCTCTTCTGCTTTCCCCCTCCCGTGTACGTATTTGAGTTGTGCTTTTTTTGTTTTAACAGCTGGAAAATGGCGTGGTGTTTTATTTAAATATCTGCTCCTTCAGGTCAGAACACTTGCTGATGGAGAGAAGCTTTTAGCCTTATGTTAAATGTATATGCTGTCAGACTCAAGTGCAGTGCTGGGATTTAAAAGGAAATTTCAAAGCCCTGTTGCTCCTACCTCTTACTATGGTGTCTGCGTGGTTGGCTCTTCAAAGGGATTTAGCAGAGCAGTGATGTTATGAAAGGGCTGTAGACACAGTTCCAAGGAGAAGCATTAAAATGTTTGCCTTGGGGAGAAACGGAAACATCTGAATGTTTTCAAAGAGTAAGTAATTCTTCTGCACCCATGCAAATTGTAAACAACAATTGCTCCACCGCTATTGGTTCAGTTGAGTTGTGTTTTGATCTGGGAAGTTCCCACTTTCCATCTTTTACCTGGTCAATAGTTTAAGAAGGGTGCATATACAAATCATAATTTTACTTCTCACCTTTAAAAGAGTCAGAAAGCCCCCTCTCCCTAACCCCCATTCTCATTTATATTTGAAAGGAGAGAATGAGCTCTCAGTTGTCAACTTGCATTGAGACTGAATCAGCACAGATCTTGGACAGTGGCTTCTGAATTCTGAAGACTGGACTCACATGGTCCTTTGCCTGTGGACACACCCCAGAAAGTGCAAGTGGAATTTTTGAGGTCTTATCTCAACCTAGTGAGAGATTTCAGACTTCTTCCCATGGCACAGGAATATATTTCAAAGCTGTACGCTTTTATAAGTGAAGCTCTGATCAAAATGTCGTGGACGGGTCTGGCTGCTATCCCCAGGCTGGCCTCTGATTTCCTATTCTCTTGGGCAAGCTACTTAACACATGGTTTCCTCACCCAAAATGTTCAAGCAATACTTTTGGGGACAACAACACGGTCTTTAGATGACAGGAGACCCTGAAAGGCAAAAATCATACTCTACCAGGATGATTATTCTTCTCCTTAGAAGATGCACTTTTCAGTTTTAACACTGCTTGGTGATGATTAATCGAGTTGCGAGGATTAAATTTTCAGCAAGAGTTATGAGATACTTTCCTAAAGAATAATGCATTTTAAATGTTATGTGAGATTTAAGAATTAAAATTTTATCTCATATTTCAAGGAATTTTGAATGACCTTCAGACTGAGCCAGCCAGTGGTTTGAATATGCTAATGAAATCACTTTGCTGGCAAGATGTTTTGTTTGGTAATGAAACACAAAACTGCTGACCATGTTGAGCTGCTGCTGTTTGTCTGTCTAAGACAGTAATATTCATCCATGCAGTGTGTGCAGGCAAAGTTCAGGGATGAATATAGATGACCAGGATTTTCTGGGAGCTCATATAATACTGTCCTGTAGGTTTTGATCTTTGTAACCAGCTGATGACCTTTATTTTACACTGATAATGAGAGAAAGTGGCATTACTCTATCACTTAGCTCCATGAATACAGAAATAATTGAGTTCTCATCACTAATCATTTTAGCAAATTAGAAGGTCTCAGTTAGCCCACATCTTGTACTTTTACTGAGTAATGCTTCTGAAGTATTGTGAGAATGCTTACTGCTTAATTCACTGCTCAGTGAAGATAGCAAAGTCTGACTCCAATGTTTTGAATGAATTTCAGTCTTTTTGGGGTTGTTTTGTGTTTGGGTTTTTTCCTACTTGATTGTTGCTGTCATTTCCATTAGACTGAACCCAGAGGAATATGAGTAAATTTCCAGGCTAAAGTATGAACATTACAGCCATCTTGGTAAAAAAGAGCAAAATGTATCTGCGCAGGTTGTGATCTAAAATATTAAAGTTGTTTAAAAAAATTAAAATCTAGGTCTCAGAAGATTCAGCTGAATTTAGAAAAATCCACAGACTACTTCTTTATCTTGTGCCTTTACTACTGTAAATCTTATTAAGTAACATTGCATAAATTATCACAAATCTGGATCAATTCCAAAAGAGTGGATGTCTAAAGTTGCAGTTTGTCTGGGAAGTTTTCGTTTCACAATTTATTCTGTTTGTACGATTTACCTCACATAGTTCTCACAATGCTGCAGATCAAAAAACTTGGGTATTTTCCCTAAAATAACCTCAGGTAATAAAAAAAAAAAAAAAAAATTATTTATGAAAGCTCATGAAAGATGCCCAGAGCATGAGGAGAGAACTTTGATACTATTATTGAAATTCTGAATGACTTTTTATCAAAGCTGAAACTTTCTGTTTATATTTGTTGTTTTGATTTTATGCCAAAATTGCTGAAACTGAGAATTTTGCTTTTAGTTTTGGATTAGTTTTAGAGCTGAAAAATGTTCATCAGTTCTGCTGGTCAGATATCCAAATGTAATTGGGAACACGTCACCCAGTTTCTCTTTCCTGTGACACATAATGAGGGAGGAGTGGGGAGTAGGGGCAGGAGGCACGGAGCAGAAGGGGATTGAGCACATCATAGGTTGATTGTTATTCCAGAGGGAGAAGAAGGGGGGGAAAAAAGGGCATCCTCATTATTCAGTACATTTCCTGCGAATTTTACCACATCCTTGTCCCAAGCTTCCAATAAAATTGAACAATGGGCAAAAGTAGTAATCAGTCTCACAGAAACTTATTTCAGTTGTGTCTCACGTGCCACTCACACTTCCCTGGAGAGGCTTGGGCAAGTGAGGCACGCGCTCTCCTCTGCCTGGGAATCATGGAAAGTTGCTGGCAGCTTTTAGGAAGTGCCTGGGCCTAGGAAGTTTTCTTGGTTATTCCTTCTAAGTAAGTTAATTGTTGAGAGCTGAAGATGGGGTCACATATGTGGCATGGAGATGCTCATGAGGATTGTCTTGCTATAGCAGAATATTTTCTGTGACCCACCAAGGGCTGGACTGAGATCATGCAGTTCTTTTCCCCAGGAAAATGCAGAAGGTGCAAGCTGTTCAAAGGTGGCACAGGCGGTAATACCAAAGGCATCTTGCTGTGGTAAACAGCCATGGAAGAATGTCTTGAGCCTTTAAGTTTACTCTGAACTTTTCAGGATTTTTGACCTCCACAAGGAAATTTCTGAAATCCTTTCAAAAGATGGTGGGGCTAGTATTCAATGCCCTCTCTGGGAACAAAAAAGGAATTTTGCTTTTGGGGACATGTGAAGTGAAAGATACTTTCAAGAAAAGTATTTGGGGAGTTGTTCGCTGTCATTTTTCCATTCGATTGCTTGATTATGTGAGCCCAGTTTCTAAGAAACGGTTGTGTTCAGTAGATTTTTGCACTGCGGGCAGGGGGCTAGCAGTGCTAGCTTGTACTGCTGGTTGGATTCTGGCTTTTCTGACAGAAGCTTCTCTTGCCAACTGTAGTAATAAAAGGACAAATTCCTAGCAGATCTGCAGCAATAGGCGATGTGTTCTTAGGTTATGCGTAATGTTGATGAATTTCAGTATTAACGTGGTAGATATTCAAATGGCCAATCTGGGTGGTTCCAAGGCATTTTCTAGGGCCAGATTTGTGATCTCAGCAATCTGACTTAGCAGCTTTACCCTGGCAAGCTCTCTCCCTTAAGCCCTATTCCTTTCCTGTACTTTTTGCCCTGCTGTGCTTACACTCCTTCAATTTTTCTCTTCCTTCCATCTTTGCGTTGTTTCAGGATATGCCTAAATGGGCATTTCTGCAGCATTTCAGACATGGAAATGGTCAATTTTCCTTATTTCCTTTTTTTTTTTTCTCCTTAGTTTTTAAATAAATATGACTTGTTGATTAACTGAATTTGGGGGGAAAGTGTTCTGCTAATGAAAATATAAACTGAGATGCATATTTTGCTCCATTGGGGGTTATGATAAAGTGCACATGCACAGTACCATTTACACAGCATTTTGTGGACAGGAATATTCACCAAAGCTTTGTGAAAGCAGTGTTTGTCTTGTAACATGAAAGGGAAAATTGGGGAAGAATTAGTGGTTTGGCTACAGTAGAAGTAGCCCATGTTGCATGATTCCCTTTCTGAAATGACATAAAAATGGAAAGAAGTCATTTGGAGAAGAATAAAAGCACTCTCTGAAAAGTTAGGTTTCTAGAAATAGCATTGTGTGGATTTAAATTCATAACTGGGTATATAAAGTTCTTTCTCTCTGTGGAAAAGTTCCGGTTTTCCAAAGGAAAACATGAGGGGAAAAAAGACTTTTGCTACTGAAATGGTTGTTGAGTGGTCCTGAATGAACTGAAAATGAGTCAATTGTAACACAGGTAGTTTTAAACCTGGCCTTTAATGAATGCGAAATCATTGTTAGTATTAATATTTTGTAAATGCTCTAAAGATGTTAAGTGCAAGTTGATTTCTTTTCCCCACATACTTGACTAAGCTAATTCCTGGTATAGGTCCCCTGTCTGGTCCCAGTCATAACTGTTTGCAGTTGTGATTCTACCCAGTTTTTCACTGGAATAAGGCTGGAAAGAGCTTGGATCACTTCCATTAAGTGCCAGGGTCTCCACCAGAATATTTGCAATGTGAATCATTTTGAGGAGCACCAATCTGACTGGGAGCATGAAGAAAAGCAGTGGAATTTTATCTGTTATTTCAGGTTGTAGCTCTTATGGATAAGTTTAACCATATTTTACGATGGGAGCTGCTGCCCAGGCTCAGGTTGTTGTTTGAGAGCCGTGGGAACACCACCTTTGCCTGCAGGTAACAGATCATGTCTGTGCTGCACGTTCGGGGGGCTCTTTTCTGCAGAGGTGATCTAAAGTTAAGGACAGGTGGCTCAGAGAAACAAGTAATCTTACGTTCTTTTTGGTCTTTATCAAGTAGTCCCACTCGGTCTAAATCAGGCTTCAAGGCTTTTGTTCGCTCTAATGCAATTACACATGTTTTTTACTCAGACTCCAGTGAGCCAGACTTTGGCAGCAAGACTGGATAAGCTTTCTATAGGTTTTTAAAAGCAAATTGCATTGTGCTGCTCCCTGGGAAAGTGTCTTCCTTGAAAATGTTTAATCCACCCTCCCTCCCCATCAGTTGTGAATGAAACTATCCATGGCTTACACTGACAGTTCCTGAGTCAATTTGTGTCTTCCCTAAGAAAGAAGATTTATTTTTTTTCCCCTGTGCACAGCGTAACACACTTAGAGATGTCTTTTTCATTTACAGTGTGGGAAGTAAACCATGGATCGATGATATCCCTCTGCCTTGTGGAGATTTCAATAACATGAGCATAGTCATTCCAGTTCAAGGACTTTCTGGATAGGAAAAACAAGGGGAAGAATTGTGTAAACGTGCAGAAATGTGCAGATCTTTAGAGCAGTTTTATAGCTTTTACCCAACCCAGTGAAAACTAACCGTGAAATTACGATACAGTTAAAACCTAGGAATTTCAGTATTCTGAATAAAAATGAGACGGGACAGATGAATATTGACACACAAGTACGTTGTACAAAAGTGTATGGGGTGACAGGATGCAAATTGCAGTAGTGTTGGAAAAAAGAAAGAGTTGAAGATCCCCCTCTCCATGTGCAAGGAAGGCAAAAGTGAAGCTCACTTCCCCAAGAACCACAAGTTCTCTGAGACACATTATTGAGATATATATACACACACACACCTCTCCAGAGTGTAAATGTATGAGTGAGTGACTGTTTCAGTGGGATATGTTTCAACTGCAGGACTATCATAGGGATCAGGCTTGTAGAGACTTCCATCTCTGCAAGCTCTTTACTTGAACAAGCCTTATAGTTTTCAATTTATCCACAAAAGGGCTTGGAGACCTGAGAAAAGGAATAAATGAATGAATGATGCTGCCAAGACTTGCGCTATGCCAGATTTTCTTTGTAATTTTATGGTTCTTGGCAAAAGTGAGGCTGGAAAACCATGTTGCTGATCAGCATGGAATCATCTCTTGGGAACAGAAGTGCTGTGCTCCTGTGGAGGAAAATGATGATGCTTTTCCTGCCTGTCTCATGGCCAGACCTGAGATCTTACAATGAGATGCTATTTCTGAGCTGAGAAAACCACACGAAGGGATCTTTTTGCCACTAAACAGATAGCTTAATGCTGTCTTAAAAACCCTCAATGTGTTTTTGGTGGCTTTCTTCATTATTCTGGGATTTAATCAGAAAAGATTTAGGGGGAAAAGAATCAGTCTACAAACGTGGAGTAAGGATTGGAGCCAACTTAAGGAAAAACATTAAGGTAAGCTCAGAATTATCCTATAATGGACAGCGTAAAAAAGGGCTCAGTCATTAAAATTTTAAGTTTCCTCCATCCTCCTTATAGAAGTATTAGCCCCCCAAAAGGCCAGTTTATCTGAGGATTCAGCAGAAAGCAGATGGGCTTCACTGTGACATTTACCATCCAAATGGAGAATGGGGTTTGAGTTTCAGGGCAGGAACCTCCCACTGAACTTTTGAGGGCGCTTGTAAGTGTAGAGAAGGAATGGTCTCTTTCAGCCAGTGGCCCAAAATTCCTGCCAGAAGCCTTCAGCTGAACTGTGTGCTGTGAGGCCGAGTCTTAAAACTGACCAAGAAATTACAGTATATGGAGCCATAGGGTAACTTTGGGCAAGGAAATCTGCAGCTTTAGCACGGTATCCACAGAGGGCTGTAACAAAGCTTTACAAGAGGTGCTACTTGTGTTAAAAATGAGCTCTGATGAATGTGAAATTTTTCAGATACCTAGTATTGGTAACAGTCTAGCTATTCGGGGTCCTCAAAAATTATGCCAAACAACTTTATTTTAAACTGAATGCAACTAAAGAAACTTGGTCATAATCAAAATGAAAAATAGTGAAGTTATTAGCAAGCAGTAGGCGATATAACACAAACACACAAAATTAGAATTTTTTTATTCAGCACTGTAAAACAGAACAATAAATGGACAGGGCATGAAAAGACTCATTTGAGGTGATGTCAGGGATGGTGTCACTGAACAGCTTTATACCGCACTGTGAAGGGAAGTTCAGTGCCTCGTGACTCCTGACTGAATTTACTTTCCCCGTCCCAATCAGTCCCAGCTTCTGTGGGTGAGCAACATCCACAAACCCACAACCACCCCCTCTAATGAACTCCATAGGTCTGGAAAGCCTGAGAACCTGGGCAAAGCTGGGTAAGGCTCCTCACCTCGGGAAGAAATGGAAATCTGGAAGTGAGCTCCATCTTGTGCTTGGGGACAGGCTACAGCTTCTTTGCATCTAAACATGAGTTTACAGTGAAACTGCAAATCTTCTGTTTACTGACTCTCTATTTACAGTGATAGCTGTTGGGATTTGAGAAAAAAGAATTGTCAAAGACAGGGCTGTAAAGTTATTCTTTTCTCCCACAGCTTCAAAACTCTGGTACATGGATGGGAGCCCCTGGTAGATTTATTGTGCTCGTTGTTGAGGGAGAAAAGGAGGTGAAAATAACTAAAATAATGTTTGAATGTGAATCCACAGACATTAGGATACATTGAGCCAAGCCCAAAGTAATGCAGATGGCAATTAATTTGATGATAGTATCTTCCATAATATTGCAATAATTATTTTGATCTTTGTTGGATATTTTGCAGTCTGAAAGTGCATGTATAAGTAGTAGATAAACACTGTTAAAGCACACGTGCGATTTGCCACATGCAGTAATTTCTGAAATTTCTTGACAATCTTAGATGCTGCCTTTCCCAAAGCACGCTTAAAGATAATATAAAGGGCTCTACAGAATGGCTCAATGCAATACCACTTTTCTGCAATAAGACGTGAAAAATGGTGCAATAACAAGCGCGATTGCTCCCATCTCATGTCTCTGGAGTTGGTGTTGTTAAAATACTAGTTCAGACATTTGACCAAGTTTGGAATACCAAACACACAAAAAGTATTGTCATCTTTAAATAAAATATGACCAAACATCTTTGATCACAAACCCCAAACCAAGCCAAACCAAAAAAACCCAAACAATGAACACCCCACCTTTATTGCATTTATAGAATATGTGACTATGGTGTACTGCAGAAATTTTCATCATTTTTAGGGTAAGCTGTATGCTCATCAGTGCTCCAAAATAATTCCAGTCTCATGTTGAAAAAATCACTTATCTCCTTTGAGTAAAGATCCTGGTTTTACTTAGGATCTTCTGGAGAAGACTTTAGATGCTGCAGTAATATAAATTAATAGGAGGAACTGTGAATGAGTTTTAAGTGACACCGTGGACTCTGTCAAGTGTTCCTCTTAGATAAACATTTAGCACATCATGCTTATGTAAAGCTATCGGTTCAAAAACTTCCTCCTGGGTACAGCTGCTTCATATCACACATCTCTGATTCATACTGGTATAGGTTAAGACAAATGATCACCGTGCAACTGCTGGGAATTAGGTTAATGCAAATTATTTTGCTATAGGTTCTTGACTACTGCAGACTTCTGTTTGAAGTCTCAGACAGGTTGCCTTCCAGACAATTGCCTGGATGAGATTTTGGAGGCAGGTGTTGGCTGTGGAAATTTACTTAGTATTAAACTTACTTGTCTGTTGCCACCGACGTTGGAGACGATACTTTTATTTTTTTTTCTGGTCATTGTCCTTCACAAAAGACCTAATTGAAAATATCTGTCAAATCATGTCTCTGGTTTCCCTCTTCTTCCCCCTCCAACCCCCTCCCCNCATTAAAATGGATAAAGGGATTTCCTAGTGGTATAAATACCTGCACACGACCTCTCTGTGCTCCGGAGCCCTCCTCTGTGCATATATCCAGGTAAAATCCTGGAACAGAGTTTGAAGTGCCATTAATCCTGCAAGATCTGCTCTGGTAGAACACAGGACAGGAGGCTCTCTTGCCTCTTGGAGGGTATGAGCTGCCAAGCATTTGCTTCCTCAGACACCTTTGTGCCCTTGAATTCTGACTCTTCTCCCTCTCTGCCTCTGATAATGCATCACAGCGCTGCAGAGTGCCTCCAAGTCTCCAACCATGCCACCAATGTTGTGTCTACAGGTACTTTTTGAAACTACTCTTGCTCTCATTTGCAATTTTTGGGTGATAGACGAGTTCATCAAGTTCTCAGTATTCAAAGTGTTTAGCATCGGTGTTGCGTATGATTGGGACTATGTCAGAGCAGTAGCAATTTCACAAAACTCTGCACATAAGTGAATCAGAAAAACCACAAATGTTTGTGTTTTAGCTAAATGTGCAGTTCTCTCTAAGTTTGTTGCAAGATTAGACTCAAATATGCTACCAACTTCGAACAGGTTCAAACGCTGTTGTTGTTGGTATAACTACAGTCTTCAATGACAAGGGTCATGTAAATTAATTGAAAGGTTGTTTATTATGCAATTGCCATTTAAAATAATATAAATTCCTTTAAGTAGGAAATATATTTAAAAGATCTTAGGTATAAATATCGCTTGGGTGAGTTTTAAAAGAGGAAAAACATTGCTTTACAAGGCATGTCGCAAACTGAACCAAGACTAAGGTTTAAGTGGGCTGTTCAAAATGAGTAGTAGAAGCCTTGTCAATATTTTAAAATTTTTTATGGTTGTGTATATAATCCAATGAGATGCATTTAAATACCAGGACTATTTAATCACTGAATATCTGAGACAAAGAGAGTTTTCTTGCAGCGTTAATACTGCAGAGCTGAGATTCTGGAATATAGGAATTGTTGACAGAAAGTCTTCAGGAACAGAAAAAGAAATAGTTGATTTATTTGAAATTGCATTAACACTAGAATTTTATTTGGAATCTTAACAAGAAACCAGCTTTCTCCTGAAAAGCATTGGTAATAAAGCATTTTAATGAAAAGAAAAAGCATGTAAGTAGTGAAAACTGATCATCGGTAACAGAAAACAGGATCATCTTATACATTAAACGAGAGGCTCAAAATATCCTAATACAGCTGTGGGTTAGCAGTAGTGGCAGGGAACAGGAGAATTTAAATTTTGTATGAGGTCAAATTTATGTATCTGTATCACAGCAGTATTTTCTAGATTCATCTGGCTTGTAATGGAGAGGACACAATGACAGCCGGCCCAAAGCATCTCTCGCCTGCTGCAGGTTTCGGTTTTGGTATTTTGTAGCTGCCACTCAAGGGCAAATGCCACTGCAGCCAGTGGAAATTTTAATGGCAGGATCACATCCAGAAGATGATCCTGTGAAAAAATAACCCTGGGAAAGCAGAGACAGAGGGTGGTAACTATAACGAGTCAAGATTTACAAATTTCATACATCCATAGATTAAGGAATTGCAGTAGATGATGCCACTCTGTTGAACTCACGTGAGAAGACTTTGTGCGCAATATAATGGTGAAAGGATTTTGAATAACAACTTCTTTTAAATTTCAAAAGTTTGAAAAATGGATGTAGCAATTCTGCATCACAAGAAAGGCGAAAATACTTCTGTTCAAGTATTATGCCATGTCATTCAGCCGATGTTCTGAGGTATCCTCAACACTTTAATTGCTATTATTTAATTTAAATAGCATCATCCTCACTATTTAATTTCAAACCATTATTAGCAAGTCAAAAATTATACTTTCATGCATAAAAGTTATAGTATGTGGGTTATGAAATAGTGGGAAAAATACAACCAGTAAACACTTAGATCTTAACAGGAAAGTTGAATTGCTCTACGTGCATTATGGTTAACACAATCTTTATTTTCACTGCATCTACATTGGTATAAGCATGTTTGTCTAAGTAGATTTTATATCTGTATAAGTGTATCTAAACAGGACATTTTGCTGTTATGATTACTGTTGTAAAACCCAAAGATTCTAATCCCTAGTTAAATACACTGTTTTGAACAACAGGAATGTGTACTTTAAAATGTGGTTTTACATATCTGAATGTTCATGGACATTAATTTTTAATATTCTGTTTTATTGCAGTTGTTAGAGGGGACAGTACGTGCATTTTTATTCCTACTTATACATGAGAAACAGCCATATCTCTGTATTGCATTCAGCAAAAAATGGTCTCATTCTTCAGGCACGGGCTATTACTGAGCACAGATCTGAAATAGCCCTGTGAAAACACTGGAGAGAAATAAACAGTGTGTTTGTTGGTGCTGGTGATGGAGAATGTTTATTTAGGCCTGATTTTTTA
The DNA here is from genome assembly GCA_013398855.1 of Mohoua ochrocephala. NCBI lineage: Eukaryota > Metazoa > Chordata > Aves > Passeriformes > Acanthizidae > Mohoua > Mohoua ochrocephala. Next base: position 24,306 of record VZTA01008183.1, read on the forward strand.
GAAGAATCCAGAATTTACCATCTTTTTTCTCTACCACCTTGCCAAAGCACTCTGAAATGCTTTTTGTGGCTTGGCACTTAAAAAATTGTGACTTCTGGACACCTCAAAGCAAATGTCCCAAACTGCTGCCTTTGGAAACCCAGGTCTTCATTCACTGCGGGCCTTGCACAACAGTGAAGTCAATTTCCTGAGACCATAGAATTAATTTTTGTGTGAGATTGAATAATTCAGCACGTGAAAGTTGTGTGAGGAGAGGAACAAGTCTCCTCCTTAAGAGTGCAATGCTTCCCCTGCTCAGCAGTTTGTGTAAACTGGGTTATGCCCATAGATGATAGTAAAAACAACGCATCAAGGCATGGCATGACAATTCCTAGTGCTGGCTCAGAGGATGTCCCGCTATTTCCAGTGGCAGCTCTCCCTGACAGATGTCTGTTAACCTGATGCTTGTGGCCCTCTGTTAAATGTTCACTGAACAAGCTACAGGTGCACACAAAGGCATTTCCTGCCTCAGACTTAAAGGCTGTGTCTTGAATCTTGAATTCTCATGAGCCCCATCTGTTTTTCCTTTGCTCCCGACTCATGCATGTTCGTGCATTGGCTTTGCCACAACAACACCGGGACACCCTTGGCCAGGCCTTCATTACTCCGTGCCCTCCTGCCACTATGGGAATCAACCTTCCACCTATGGGGTGATGGCAGGTAAGAGGCCACCCCTCAGCTGGGTGAGCTGTCGGAGTGTGGATTTTAGCCAGTTTTCCTTTAGAGGGACCAGTCCAAGACAATTGTTTAAAGAAGCTGGGGTTTGGATTAAGGCATTAGAAAAAGGGGTAGGAAATTAGGGGTCAGTGCTCAGAGTTTCCCCAAACCTCTCCGTCTCTTGTGAAATCACTCCGTATCTGATGTCTTCCTACAAGGCTGGGAAAGTCCCGCTCCTTTTGCTCACCTCTTATTACTTTTTGAGGGACCAGGAGTGACATACCCAATACACCTGTGTACGACCAGTACCTGGGCTGATGAAGCCCTGGCTGAAGCTATAAAATAAAATGATGCCATAATGAAGGGATAGCTGAATTCAGTAGGCAGATCAGCCATGTGATCATGGATTTTTACACTCACGAATGCATGCTAGCATCCTGCTCATTCTTCCATGCCCCAGGCTCAGTAAGAGTGAGGCACTTTTATTCTGTGCAAGTATAAGTAGCAGTCAGCGCATAATGACATGAACCAAATTAACATAACTCCCAGGAAATAACTAGGACTTGGAAATAATCCAAAATCAAACTCAGAATTTTATTTCATTTAAGAATTAAGGAAATACTCGAGTAAATCAGCATAGATCGATACATCTGCATAGGGACAGTGTGTAGACTTCCTTCATGGTATGCAAATTTCCAAATGCTCCTATTTCCTCGTGCATTTCTGTGTCTTTTGCAAACATTCCTGGCATTGTCCAGATCCCTGGGGAAAGTTAATACATAGTAAACAAATTGTATTGCTCAGAAATTAATTTTCTTTAATTCCAAAATAAATAAATTTTTATTCTTTTCCTTTCTTTTCTTCTTTTCATCTTCTTTTCTCACCTTTCGCTTTTTTAGGCATCAAGCCTGCAACTCCAGAGATGCTCTCAGCAAGTCTCTCCCAGACTCGCATCTTACAGACATGCAGCATGCCCCACCCCAACGTGGTAAATGGTGTCAGCACCTTGCAAAGCAAGTCCCCCTCTCTTAAAGTATTTTCCATTATTCTTTGAGAAAATATTTCTTTATTTATTTTCTTCTTCTTTTTTTTTTTTTTTTTGTGGTTTGCCTGTGTGAAGTGTATAAAATAATCCTGTGGGGTTTGAACCTCCAACAGGGGTGGGAGTAATCAGGGCAGTGAAGAAAAACCCAACCCTAATAAATGGAGGAAGCGGTGGGAGGTTAATGAAGTTCTGAGTTTTTCTGCAAAGCTTTGTGTAGTTTGGAAAATTGGGAAGGATGGCCTAAGAACCTGGATTTTACTGGCTGCTGCAGATACACTGAGAAGTGTTAATATTTCTCCAAAAATTCCCCCCATGCCTCCTTCAGGTCAGACACTTTTCAGCTCTACGTACAATATTTAGGGAAAAACCAGCCTTCACTCCTAATTGAATCCCCTTGTTAAGTCTGACATTTGTGAGCAAAAGATGTAGTGAAAGACAGTTCTGTTTTGTCCTTGAGCAATTTCTTTTCAGTCAGAAGGATCATTATGAATGAGTTCTGTTTTTTTTTTCCTTTGAACTCTTACCTGTGTACTTTCCTCAAAGAAATTTTATGCTACAGCTAAGCCAAGATAGTATCTTGTCTGAGCATCAAATGGCATCTACATGGAAATATTCTTTGTACCAGAAAATAGAGACTGGCAAATTTTAAGTGACTCAAAATGACACAGATCCATCGGTCTGGTGCCATTTAATTCTGACTTAGAGCTTGGATTTTTATTTCTCTAAGTTTAGGCCATTTGCCTCTTATTTAAGTGCTTCACAGTTTGCTAAGTAATAGGATGGCTGTGACTGGTGAAAGGGGCTGTTGGTAGGTTTCCATGTGTCGGGACAAGAAAGAGGAAATATATCCTAGGAAATTCTAACTTTTGGATTCTCTCGTGTACATTATGTAACAAATATTACAGACATGGATTACGAGGCAGCGAAGGAGGTTTATCACTGTGCAGCACTAGAGAACCACTGCAATGAGCTTTCTCTTTGGTGCTGCTCAGGTGGTCTGACCCCTTGCCTCTACAAATTCCCGGAGCACGCGCTGAGTGCCAGCTCCTGTGCCCTGGGCCACGGCTTCACCCCCATGCCCCAGTCCCTGCTCACGGACGACCCCGCCGCCACGGACTTCAAGCAGGAGTTCCGCAGGAAAAGCAAGTCTGTGGAAGACTCCGTGGACATGGACTCCCCTGAAATCAGGGAGCTGGAGAAGTTTGCCAATGAGTTTAAGCTGCGGAGAATTAAGCTGGGTATGTGCTTTATGTCCACAGAAAAAAGGGCTGAAAGATTCCAGTGAAAGCCCAATTATTTCTGAGTGTTTTATGGTCTGGCCTCTGCCGTTGTCTGATCATAACTCTAATCCTGCCTTGCCCTGCAAAACTTTCTCCTTTCCTAGGAGACTTGCATGGAATTAATGAACTTCAGCTTTTAGTTTGCAGGAAGGGACTTTACAGTTTCCTGCCCTTAAATTATTTGTGTTAAATGCAGAGAAAATTATTGCTGTTCAATAAATTGCATTCAGTGTCAGGTGCAATATTTTGCACAGCTCAAAATTATCTGCAACTTAGGGGAGGACATGTCCTAACCTCTCATACCCATCCTCTTCCCCATGGAGTGTTTCATCTGATGGTGTGCTGTCATTTTAGAACACAATGGGTGACATCCATGGGAAATCCTTCACACCAGTAGGAAGCTTCTATTCCTGGTTTATTTTTTTGTGCCGAGACACAGCTGGGCAGCAATTGACATCTTTGTTGCTGTGAGACAACTGCCGAGGACAAAGGTGGGCTGAGCCCTGTCTTTCTTGACATTATCACTTATAACATTGCATCAGAATTATAGGCAATCCTTCTATTTTATAAATCTAAAACAATTATAAGGTTATTTGGGGTATGTGTGCGCTGTCTCAACAGCTGAGAAAGCCAGTGTGTTCCATTTGCAGTCTAAACTGAAGTAAAAGATATTAGGGTTTAAAAACTGTTTGCAAACTGGCCAATTTTCCTGTATATCCTGCATTTGATGTCAGCCACAGCGATGGAAAGCATTTGCCAGGCTGCACATAGTTAATCGCTGCACCTTCGTCCTGAATTTTTGAGGGAACAAAACTTCCTTTGGTGCAAGCAAATGTAGCCTGTAGAATGGGAGAAATGCAATATGCACAAGAAAAATAATCTGAGTTTGAGCTTTACAAGGGAAAACAGAGGTGTAGGTCTGAGACTGAGAGACACAGGGCTAGTGTGGTCAAAAAATGAGGTTAAAAGGTTCCTCATGTGACATTCAGCGTCTAAAGAGATCCTGCCTTGTCTTGACACAGAAGAAGAAAAGGAGGATGATGATCCAGCCCCCCAGCCAGGGCAGATCCACATTCAGAGCAATGAACAGGGAGCTGCTGATGTAAAGTCAGAGTCTGCATGGAAATTGCAGCATTTCTCTGATGACTTCAGCTCAGTTGTTGCAACAAATAACAGGAGACCAGCAGTGCCTCTAGGGATGAGGTCATTGCTGTTGCACCATCTACAGAAAACGTGGGGCGTCTGGATCCTTCTCAAATCCCTAATCTTGGAGTGTGAAGCTCCACGGAATCAGTGTCACACTCCACAGAAACCCCCAGGAGACTGAACACGGCTCTGAGGTGAGCTCAGAGCTGGCCACAGAGACCTCTGCAGCAAGCTCAGCCAGAAGGCACTGCAGCACATGCTTTCCACAGAGCCAGCATCTCTGATGATCTCGGCTGAGCATCTCAAGGAAAGCGACCCTTCCTAGAAAGCCTCAAAGTCGCTTTTTCCTCTTTGTTTTTGACAGGTTATACACAAACCAACGTTGGAGAAGCGCTGGCTGCTGTGCACGGCTCTGAGTTCAGCCAGACGACGATTTGCCGGTTTGAAAACTTGCAGCTGAGCTTCAAGAACGCGTGCAAACTGAAATCCATCCTGTCCAAGTGGCTGGAGGAAGCGGAACAAGTGGGAGGTAGAGAACTAAAATCCTCTAAGTATTGATTTGCACTTCAACCTGAATCTCATATAACTGTTTGAGGGCTAGTATATGTCTTCCACAGACTAAAAGCTTTGTTTGCCCAGCTTTAAATGCTGAGGTGTGCTTGTATTAAAGTATAGTTATCTTTTTTTTGAATGAGCAAGGAGGGGAAAACTGAAATGTATGGAGTGTACACAACAGCAGAAACATCAGCTGATCTGCTGGAAGAAATTTCTTCCAGTCTCATCCCAGCAAACCAGATCCAGTCCTGTAGAGAGTCGGAGTAGGATCTGCAGGACAGCCCATTTAGCAGCTTAGAGAGATTTTTCACTAGCAGAGGACTCTTGCTTCTGACCATTTCTACCTACAACCATTTACAGTTGGAGGTAAAACAGTGACCAACCATCCTAACAAAGGATAGATCCTGTGTGTGATGCTCCTCTTATTCAGCAGCATTTTCTGTTGTGCTTTCTCCTTCCTTCAAAGACCGTGACTATTTTTCTGGAAGTGATTGTGCTTGTTTTCCAGTCCCTGTGGGATGTAACTGCCAGGTTTTGTTGTCTGTTTTTTTTTTTCCTTTTTTAATACAGCTTTGTACAATGAAAAAGTTGGCGTGAATGAGCGGAAGAGGAAGCGCAGAACCACCATAAGGTAATAAATATTCAGGTTATTACAGGTTAGAAACTGCTTTGGCTGAGATGCTTTTCCTTCTGTCAAAATTGAAGTGCTGTTTTCTATTAATGAATATCTACATCTCATGCTTCTAAAAGTTTCAATATTTGGAAACATTCTACTGAAAAATAACAACATAACCCTCCAGACCCCCAATTCATTCCAAAGATATTATTTTTTCCCAATTAAAGAATTTTTTCAACCATACACTTTAATATGAAAACACATTTTATTCTAATTCTGTCAAAATTCTATTCTATCTATATAGTAAGGTACCAGAGCACCCTTATTTTCATTTTAGGAGATTCTACATTATACTAAAATAAATTGCATTAATTTGGTGTAATAAATATACATATAGATTTTGATACAATAAAAAACCCATATAAATTTGCCAGAGAACTGAGGTCTGGGAAGTTTGAGGGAAAGCTTTTGTATGACCTGTTGCATCCCTGTCACTGAATTCTTTGACGTTCCAAAGAAACACTTTAATGAATTAAAGGGAAAAAAAACAGACTTGTTCTGGAAACATCCTTCTCCTGTTTCTCACAACTCTGGCAGCCAACATCTACCACCTCTCTAGCCTCAACTCCTTATGGAAATTCAGTAGGCTGGAAAAATAGATTATAAAAAAATTACCAAAAAATCAAAACGAGAGTGTGGAGTTCCTTCTCCCGTAGATATCCCAGACTCTTGTATCTTTTGGTAAAGTTGCATTCTCTCAGGGGCCTCCAAGGAGCTGTAGGTTTCTTCCAGGAAGGGAATATGACTGTGTTTGGGGATAACCCTGGAGCCGTTGGGCCCTGCCCCTTGCAGTGGGATGTCTGCTCCTGGAACAGGGATCATCCCTGATGTGCAGTGCCACCTCATGGAGATGCAGGCTGCTCTCTTTGTCCCACAGCCACATGCACCTTCCCTGCTCACACTCAGCTTGAGACTTGATTTTCTGAGTCAGGATCGTGGAACGGTTTGGGCTGGAAGGGAATTTTAAAGGCATCTCTGAAATTAAAGATTGCTCTGAAGGGATGCTTCTCAATTAGGAGTGAATTTGGGATGGAAAATGCTTCATAGCTCATCTCAGCACCTCACAAGAGATGAAGCTTTACTCTTGAGAGGCCACTTTCTCCTCCCAGCTTCTCTACAGGCCAGTGAGGACTCGAGTGCCAGTGCCCTCCCCATTTCATGGAGCATGGCCTCCGTGAGGGCTGTGAGCTGAGAGCATCTGTGCCCCTGGCCGGAGGAACCCACTGGAATCTGTTCCTCCAACACCGTGGGCTTTGGTTTCTAACGCCTCTTGACAAAATCAGTCCTTATATTACACATTTTTACATCTAACCCTGCTGCAGTGGGAGTATCAAACAGGGCAGGTTGTCAAGAGCACGGATAATTGAGGAGAAGTTCAGGAAAAATCCTGTGTAGTAAGAAAATATTAATTATTCCTTTGAAGGCATACAGCACCTCAAAGACCTAAAACTAATCAGGGAGATGGGCTTTATCTGAACTCTGTAGCCTTACTCTCAGCTGTTCTTAATGGATGTTTGAAGGCAAATGAAGGGTAAAAAAAAAGTCCCACAAACTGAATTAGGTTAGACATACCCAGGGCAAAAACTACTTAACTTGAACTTGTGGAAAGGATTTTATTTTATACTTTGCTTGGAGTCGAAGAAGCTGGCAATCAAAAGTAATGATGTTTCTATACTTCTGTGCGGGCAGAACACCATGCTATGAATTAGGCAGTTTTGTTAAATATTAGTAAATATTGCGAAATTGACCTGTAAATTAAAGACATCTAGAACTCGAGCAGATACTGTGTGTATGTCCGCAGCAGAAATACCTGCACCTCACTTCCACAATAAAGCATGAAGTGCCCTCTTGTGTCCAAAGAAATTTACAGCTACTGCTGAAACTTCTGGCTGCCTCCCGGTGGCACACAAAAACACAGATGTGTTTTTTGAGAATGTGTAACAGAAACTGGAAGCAAATTCTATCTGAAAATAAGAAAAAACAACAGTATTAAATTATTCTGTTTAGTGAACCACTCAACTTCGGTCGCTGCTGATTCTGAGGAACAGATTAGGGCAGACATTTGGAAAACGTGATGATGGCTAAAAACAGCTTGCCATAATCTCTGTGATTTCTAGGAATACTCTAGTGCTGTCTCTATGATAAATGAGATGCAGAACACGCAGTGTTTCCCAAATCTAACTGATGGAGCTCTTCCTCTTTGTAAACCCAAATGATTTGATACAACCAGGTGACACCACTGACGTGCACTTGCTGGGGCAGCAGGGTGGTCAGGCTTGTTCCGACCCCTGTGACCCCACTCATGACTAGTTAGAAGATCTATTCCTAGATAATATCAAGAAGTACAAATATTTCACAATTAACACTGAAATTGCACTGAACTTGATGCTATTTTTGCCTTTTAATCACCCCCTGCTGAAATTCTGTACGATGTCACGCTGCTTGTGTCAGCAGAGAACTACAGAGTACTTTTGGTGCTTTGGGTTTCCTTTACATAGAAAAAGATGAAACAAACCAAGTCCTTGCCTTCAAGCGCTGTTACTTGATCCTTCTCTTGAACTAGTGGTGAAAGCCTGAATGTGGAGAAAAGTTTTTAAAGGTGAAATTTTATCCCTTTATCCAGTATTGCTGCCAAAGAAGCCCTAGAGAGGCACTTTGGAGAACAAAGTAAGCCTTCTTCTCAGGAAATCATGAGGATGGCTGAGGGGCTCAATCTTGAGAAAGAAGTTGTGAGAGTTTGGTTTTGCAACAGAAGACAAAGGGAAAAAAGAGTGAAGACCAGTTTACACCAGAACGCCTTTAGTTCTATCATCAAGGAGCACCACGAATGCCGGTAAAGCTGTTCCGTGTACAGACGTGGATTTCTGGTTGGCCTTTTGTAAATATTGTAGACACTGTATTTGCAGAAGACCTAATTTTAATCTGAAAGGTTGGAGACTTAATCCTACAGTGTCTGTTTAAAGAGTTGGAGGTCTCTGCAAGGAACCTATCGCACACTGTTCAACTAGAAACGCTTCCCAAATTTCACAGGTAGCTGCAGCTTCCCTGTGCTGTGCCTTTCTTGCCTCTGTGGTACAAGTCAGTGACTAAATGTACATGTGCTGTACGTGCAGAAAGGTTGCAAAGCTCGGTGTCTGTAGCATGGGAAGGATTTTGCTGTCATTAATTAGGGCAGTGTGAGCTCACCAGGACAGAGGTGTCTCACTGCCCATACTGGGTGCTCTGTCTCAGCCCAATATTTGACTGCCTTGAACCAGTGTAAAGTAGAAGTGGCTTTGTCAATGCTTGTTATCAAAGGTAATTCTTGCTAATTTGTTATGTGCCTCAAAGTTTGGTTTGGATAGGCTTAGCTATAAAAACAGGAATACAATTTACCTGACCTTAAGGCTTTGTGGCCTGAGGGGAAGAAAAATAATTATCAGGGGTTTTAATACATTGGGCTTTCTCTGTGTTGTTCTTTTTTCTGATTAAAACCATGTGTGGACGTACTTACACCAGAGATGGCGTGTTAAGCCAAAAAGTATCCAAAAGAACTTATTGCACTGTACATTCCCACTCTATTATACCCCACTAATTGAAAACAACCCCTTATTTGTCATCCTCTAGCCTAGAGAGATAATCGAGGGGAAAAAATACCAGTGCCAGAGCTCCACCTATCAGGCAGGCACTGAGAAAACTGATTTAATGACTGTAGTACTCACCAGGGATAGATTATCCAGCCATCTCATCAGCCCTGCTCATTGTTATGGGAATTAGCCCATTACCATATAAGTATTTTGACTGTTTTCCCAGGACTGAAATTAAGTGAGTACACACAAGTAGTACTGGCCAGATACATTTTATTTTTCCATAAAACAAACCTGATGATTTAGAAAATGTCTATATAATAGGCCCACAGAAAGCCAAAGGAGTTTAATGTTCAAGACCACTTAGAAGCAGCATGTACAAGCTAAGTGCTCACTCTCTAGTGTACATTAAATTATCTCTGAGACTTACTACAGTGACCGCAAGCGTAACCGCAAGCGTATTCAGCTATGGAAATTAGGCTCCCGGATTTCTAAAAAAATACGTTTTTTATGGATGAATGCACCACTCTAAGCCCTTGATTGAGAAGAAAACTTCAATTTAATAACTCAAAGGGGAGAAACTGTGGCTATGCACTCCCTTCAGGCTGCTCTCATCACTAGCACAACTCACCCACTACAGCAGAGACCAAGGTGAGGACTTTATCCACCACACGTGTATCAGATCAGGGATTTCCCAAAGGACGAAAGTTAAGTTCAGCTGAGAGGATTAGCACTCAGCAAAGGTGGTGGAATGCATTTGTGTACCTTTCATGTGATGTGGTCAAATGTTATGTATGTTGAAATTACTATCTGATATATCCAAACTTTATTTATATTCTAAATTATTTTCTTAATTATAAAAGGCTTCCTAGAAGTGCTACCAGCCTGTACTTCCCAACCTCCACATCCAATAAAGTATTCCTGTACATTTGGCACTCCAGGTAATGGTTTGTAGTTCTGTTTTGGTAACACTTTACTCTCTTCACCTGCGTGTCACGCTAAGAGCATTTTAGAACGCTGTAACAGTTTATTCCAGAGCAGCCTCACTGTAACGTGGTGGTTTCTTGCCCCTCAAAAAGTCTCACAAGTGAAAGCTAATTGCAGTAACAGAGTAAAATAACATGAAAGGTGACACGTAACACAATTGTCTTGCAAAGGAATGACAAAAGGCCAACTGGGGGAAGCAGCCACCATTTAAACACACCTAGCTGTTGCCACAGAAATACAAACAAATTACAGTGGAATTATTTAAAGAAGAAAAGCTGGATGAAATCAATTTCAACTGCTGCAGCTGGAGCCATTACTTACAGAAAGTGGCAATTCACTTTTTTTTCTCTAGGAACAATTTAATTGCCATCAATTACTCTTGACTTGGGGGGGGGAACAGCCTGCATATAAGGCAGGATATCCGAGGGGTAGCTTTATAAACCTGCAGGAGTTTAGCTGGTCATTCAGCCAAGCTGGGCTGCACTATTTTTCTTTGAGATAGTTGTGGGATTTTTTTTTTCTTGCTCTTCTTTTCCCATGGTAACTTTAGGCAGGGTGTCAAAACCACACTAGAAGGCAAAACAAGGTGTTGTCACAATGTGTAAATCTGAGGTTCAGCTGTCTCTGAAGAACTGTGACGTGCTGTGTCCTCATGTGAGGGACACAACAGACCAAGCTGCTGATCAAAGGTAGGGTGAATAACTTGAAGTTACTGACTCTCTGCTAGATTAATGTATGTGCACACTGAATGCTATAGAGCCTGCTCAATTATGAACTGTACTAAAAGGCTGATGGAGGCAGGCTGTTCACCTTCCTGCCTAATGTAAGAACTAGGAGTAAATATGGCAAGATGGAAAGAAGCTTCAAACAAACAAACAAAAAAGTGGTGGTTTTTAACATGCTTGGGGAAAAAACCATCTGTGGAACTTCTCCACTAAAGCATGTGGGTGCCAGAAGTTTCTTTGTATGGTCAACTTCTCAGATGAGAAAGCCACTTTAAGCTGGTGTGTAGAATGTGCATGTGGGTCTGGAAGTGCTTTATGTTTAAAACAGAGACTGGAAGAGCATTACGGGAGGAAGCATCATCTGCATTCATCATGTTCTTATTGTTCTCCTGGGCATTGTGTCTGGGCATTTGTGGAAGAGGACTCTGGATAGAGCCATTCTTAGATGTGTGCACAACTTTGTCATTGCTCTTGAACGGACTCAGATCCTGTTGCTATTTAAATGGTTAAAAAGGGTAAAAAAAGTTAAGGATTGGGTGGTTCGGTTGCTTGGTTTTGGGCTTTTTTTTTTTGTATCTAAGTAGGGGATACAATTTTATTACAGACTGATCCAACATACTGACTATAATGGCTAAAAGCCTGCAAACTCACAGCACTTCTCACTGTGCCATCCAAAGATTTTCGCACAGGTTGGAGCTGCAGGACTGAAAAGGTAACTTGTAACAAACCACAGGATTGATACCGACACCAGCCCTAGCTCAGCAGTCCTAAGGACACCAAAAAGCAAGGCCTTTATTCCTGTTCCTCAAAGACCCAGAGGAAAGAACTCATAATGGAGTTATGCCCAATTTTGACAGTTATTAGAAGGATCAAGCGCACGCCTCATTCAGAAAGGACACAAGCCTTGGTGTGCAACTGAACTGCAATCAACAGGTAACATTTTATCCCCGAGTTCCCATTATAATTTCTCTCTCAACGCCACAGAGCAGTACTTGGGCACGAGGTTCTAGACAAGGGAATGCAAACTTGAACAAGTCTTTACTGAATGTTAAGTCAAAGGCCTACAAGCAACTACAATAAATATTATGGTGCTTTACAGCTCAAAGGAATATCATCAGAGCTCACGAAGAAAGCCCAGTAAGAGACAAAGGAGTAAGAGTAACCCTACAGAGGACAAAGCCATTGTGGAATAAAAAGCCTTTTATTAGATTTTTACAAAATAACTTGTAAAAAAAAAAATCACCTCAAATTGGATATATGCAATATATTAACTTACACATTCCTACCCCACTACCTGACAGATTCAGTCTGTCCATTATTTCTTTGAAAGAGAAAGAACACCTGCAATTCTAGGCCAAAAACCTGAGGAAGGCTCTCCTATGAATTCTTTCCCTGCTGACTTCAATCCTAAACAGCAGATGGTGCAACAACAGTAGATTAAGTGAGGTTTCCTGCTACACTTTGTCTAGCAGCAGTGTGTCTTTAAGAAGTTTGTCCCCTCCAGTTATCCTGGTTTTGCTTTTGAGAGGTATTTTGCTTTTCTCTTTTTAAAGCCAAGATGATCATCATTGTTTCTGTTCAATGAGCAGCACCACTAAACCAGCACTGAGGGGTAAATGTCTCCAGCAGAGTCAGGGCTGAGGAATATCACACCATCTAGGAAGTAATAACTGGGAACTGCATTCTCATTTTGTCTATTTCAAGTATCAACAGTTCTTATTCCTTAGTCCAATGCACATTCCACTTACAGCTAGAATTGTGTTGATGCAGTTCAGAGACCATAGAAAAACCTTCACAGAACCAGAATGCTTTTATTATAGTGTTTAGACAAGTAGTTATCATTTATGATCCAAAATTGTTCTCAAAACTAATATTTAGATTTAGTTTATCAATGTGATCACTTGCATCTTAGCAAACAATACAATTATGCAGTTATCTTCCATTAAGAAATACTGTAAAATATATACAAGTGTTGCTTCAGGCAAATGTCCTTTTTGCAAGTGCACAAGTTGCATTTCTGAATGAGCGCATCTCTTCACTTCAGCACTGAGTCCCATCGAGTGTGCAGAGAGGTCTCACCAAAGCATTTTGTGAAACCATCGTAATAATTAAGTTTACTCACCTTTCAAAGACTCATTCTGAAAGAACACGACAAAGGTACGTGATTTATATACATAAAGGCACAGCAATTCTGTTTGAAACCAGCTATGATACAGTACAATAGAGTTCAATCAGTGCCTTTCATGCAACAAAGTTCACTAACAAATGTAATTCCTCTTCCAAAAAAAATTAATTGCACAAGGAGTGTATCCTTCCATTCTGGTAAGAAGAATAACGAGCTATTATTTCATCAGCTCAAAAGTTGCTACAGGAATTTCAAAGAAATACATAAAATGCTTTTTCTTTCTGCCTAAATTTGCTAGACTTTCAAAGCTATTTCTCATGGAAAAAATAGTTTCCAACTAAGAGCCAAGGTGAAGTTTCATTTGTGCTAAGAGATGACAGACTAAGAATGTTTCTATAGCAATAGTTTTGTAATAATGATAAATATGACATAGGTGCTGTCCTAGGAAGTGGCATCGCCAGCCACAGAATAGTCCAGTTCTAGAGATAGATCAGGAACTGAGATAGAAGAAAACTTTGAATCCAAAGGACAGATCTGGATCAGGTATAAGTGAATTTATCATTAGAACTACACCCCTGGATGGTCCAGAGTCAAAAAGACTCCATGCAATGGCCAAAAAATGCACTTTTTTCTGCAAATTGATCTTCAAGTTGTCATTTCTGAGACTTCAGGGTTTTCCTAGAAATCAGTTGCATTGAAAGAGTATTTGCACTTTGTACACGTGACCAGAGCTGAACACTCAGCAGGCAGACTCTGAACTGGATAAGTTAATCCACCCCCAAGGCTTTGAGCTGGCGTTCGATCTCCTCATCCGATATGGTGGTGGCGGTCGATGCCGACGCGGATGGCAACCCTCTGGCAGCTGAGGGAGCTTTGGCCATCTAGAAGGAGACAAGTTTTCTTCTGTCAGAACAATGCAGCAGGGTTATGACAAGCTGACTTCTAGAATAAACTATTTTTAAAAATGGAACGTAGGGAAAAAAGCACATGAACTGAGTAAAAATAGCCATACCTTGCCAGAGATTTCAATCCCGATCTCATCAAGCACTTGGTTAACAATATCTTGGCTTTCTTCCTCTTCATCAGAAGCATCAAAAATATCATCCAGAGTATCATTAACTTAGAAAAAAGAAAAAAAGAATCCAGACTGCATTAAACAAAAAAACCTAGTACCATCTTTCTACCCAGAACACAGCAGTAATACCGTAGTGGAAAATACCAGCAGAAAACACCTGGATGTCAGAAGCTTTCTTAGTTCTGCCTTGCAAAAGCCCATGAGCACAGCCAGGGCAACAACAGGGTAAGGCATGAAGGCATGGCTGCTTTTATAAAAATGTTCAGTTCCACCAAGAGAGTTCAGCTGCTGTATCTCCCCCCCACACTAGATGCTGACATTTCTGCAAAACATCTCTAGTTTCATAAAAATCCCCTTCCTCTTCTTCCTCCAAGTACGTTGCAAAGTTGTTAACTACTCCGATAACTTGTGTGCAGTTGAGGTGTTTCCGTCTTGGTCGACAGTATTGGTTTGAGTCCATGCTACTCAGTATGACCAACAAAGGGGCAGGAATTGAGGTGGGGAGAAGACTGGGTGAGCAACACCAGGAATTAGCTGACAGTGGACACATGAACTCAGGAACAAGAAACTTGCTGCCTCCCCAAGAAGTTATTTGTGGCTTCATTTAAGAAAAAGAATACAGAACCATATCCTATCACCAAGTGCAGAAAGCTGAGATTATCAGTATCTAAAGTAAGGCAATTTTTCAAGTCCCCCTACCAGTTATGCCATCAAGGCCTTGAATTGCTCTTAAACCCTATTCCCCTCCAGTATGTTTTTTTCTAAAAAGATGATGAGTGTTTTGCAGAAGATGGGAAGGAATGGATTCTAGACTTAATACTCAAGAGTTTCTAAAAAGTCTAAGGCTCAGTTTCCCTGCTCAGACATACACTGTTTTGTTTGCTCCACGTGTTTGTTGTCAGTCTCTTTAACTATAGAAATAAACATCAAACATCAGTGTTTCTAGGCTGGTTCTCCCCTGCCAAGAGCAGCCAGCTGTTCCCTGCAGCACAGAACTTACTCATTTCTTCAGTCATTTCCATCTTCATGTTTTCCTTCTGGAAATTCTGCATAGTTTGTAGTGTCTTTTGTGGATCCATTTTCTTATTAACTGCTTGCATTGTCTATTAATATGGAAAAAACTCTTAAATCACACAATGAGACATTAGTAAATATCAATACATTCATTAAGAAAAACCTTCTAGTCAAAATTTCACTTTCCTTGTCTCTTTACATCCCACGAGAACTGCAGATAAGCGACAAATCAATAGTACAGCCTGCACTTAGTAAGAAATATTTGTACCTAGTGCCCTAATAGACAGACTTTTAAATGTGTGCATCTTTCTTGCACCATGACCCTCCCCTGGCCTTGTATTAGGAAAAATCTGACTGATCTGAGTGAAAAGAATGGAGAACATTTCCTAACTTGAAGGCTACACACATTAAAGAAGTAAATGGCTGCAGGTTCTTATTCAGAAAGGACCATTTATTTGTACCACCACTGGAGGACAGGCCCTAAATTGTTTCTTTATGTTACAATTTAATGGAAAAATTACTTTTCTCTGAAAAGAAAATATTGAAGTATTGAGGAAGTACTTGCTTAGGGTGCACCTGTGTAATGAGTGGAGATCTTGCTGTGAGAGTGAAATAAACTTCACCCATTTTACTACAGGTGTGCAGCACTGCTATGGGGTACTTCCTTCCCTCTTTCCTGAAAGGCAAGTTACTGTGGGATGTCAGAATCTAAATATAGAGGTGAGCAATTCAAATGTAAAATTTAACCATCTTTGAGAAGCTAAAAGACTTGGTTAATTAAAAGAGCTACTTGGTCAATTATCAAGCTACTGCAGCCACTACTGGTTTCACAGAAGGTCTTCTGCCTTCATGTCTGAGTTTGTTCAAAGTGATAACGTATTACGATTCTAATGTTACTTGAATTTCAAAGACTGTGCTCATGGTCACATTATTTGAATTTAAAAAGTTGTTCTGGACTTGGAGGGTGTTGGTTCTCTAGAATTCTTTTACAAGAGTTATAAATGGACATCAAAAGTTTCTGCGCTGATAGAGAGTTTATACATCTTCAGAAAGTAAGGGTCAGATGCATGACTGAAATAAACAGGTAACTTAGCTGGACTTTACCATGTCCAAAATTAGCACCGTATATGCTAAAAAGTATACTGAAAATGCTTTGAAAGCTTTGCATTCACACAGTTGCCTTGCTTGTCAAGGCAACTGATCCCATACATTTTTCACTGATGGTTTTACAAGACAATTCTTTAAGCTTCCCATGTTTATAAGGCAAAATATTCCCTTTAAAGGTGATCAAAAGAATTTAAGACCTTTCTTTCCAATAATGTTACACAAATTGTTCATGCAAGTACCAGCTGTGTTTCAAAAAAACATAATTTTCTGAATGCTGGGTAATTTTTTAAAAATATTTTTGGGGTTTTTTTTCCTACTGACCTAATCTTCATAACTACTCCAGTGACACTTCGGTTTTGAGAAAGTTAATTCAAGACCTATCATAGATAAAAACAAGTCACCCATGTAATAATTAAAAAGCAAGACCAACTTGTTCACAAGAGCAGGGTTGTCGGAATACTGAATAAGGTGTTGAACCTGATCAGTCAGACAAGTCCCCTTTGTAGATTTGCTGCAGAGCCACAACTCTGTATCACTGGCTGGCTGGAATCTGCCCTCATGCTGTGTCTAAAAGGCACCTGACCACAAAGCCTTTGTGGCAACTCCTTTTTGCACCGAGTTGCATTGCTGTGTTTAACTGGATTTAACTTGGACTGCGATCAAAGCATGGTCTACAGTGATGCATACTAATTCTGCTTCCTGCACCTTGAGCTGAGCAGTGCTCCTTGCCAAAAGCCAAATCCCTCTTTATCAATTCAGGGAATAGAGGAAAGTTCTCTTGGAAAACTGAGATTTTTCACTCTTTTATGAGATGAGATTTGGGAGAAAACTTAATACAATACTATTTCCAGAGAGAGCACAGAGGGAATGACAGCAAACTCCAGATTAGATTTTTTTAGGAACTTTAGATCCAAAGCAATAACCTACTTTTTTCAAAGGCCATAAAGCTATTGTGACACACTGCCTTGATTTCTAGAGGAATCATGCCCTACTTTTTCCCCAGTAAAAACTGCTTGTGACAACATATACAGGCAAGGCACTGTAGCAGCAGGGTTTGGGTTGTTAACGTACTAAAAGAGTTCTTTCGGTGCCATTAATTTATTTTTATTATGTAAACATTTGACAGATGTCTAGCCCAAGAAAGTATGTAAGTGCTATGTGGCTGGACTGACTAAACAAAAATCTAACAATATAAAGCCAAATTACATTTCCCTGCTGTATCCTCACCACCACTTGGGGCAGTGACTTTTATCCCTGCAATTACACAAAATAACACAATTTTTGCAACCATATGCTGCATTTGAATATAAAAGAACATCTTGTAGTGCCTTACTTTTGCTGTAGCTGACATAGCTCCTGCCATCTTCATCTGGGAGTTCATGACCTTCGTCTGAGTGGACATGGAAGTGACTTTGGAGCTCACGGCATAGGTTCGATTCTTCTGCTTCCGCAGCTGCACCAGCTGCTTGGCCAGCACTTTGCAGGCCTCTTTGTTACCAGTCTTAGCCATTTTCTTGATTTCCAGTTCCTGTGAAAAAAGGTGTGAGATTAATTCCACAGAATTTTCATTCCCGCAAAGACTATAATTAAGCCTTAACACTGATAATTAAATTCAAAACTTGACTATTCTCTGGTACCTTTTAAGACATTTAAAGTTATGTAAGTAATTCCTTGCTTTTTTAACAAGGCTGTTCAGCAGAATCAATGTCATGCTGCTATGATTTGACCACAAGGAAAAAACTCAATAAAACTGAATTATAGTGTGGTAGCACACAGTTCCCCCAAAGACTTCAATTTCTCCATGACGTCACATTCACTTCTACGGGCACATTCAATTCCATATCTGGACAGGGAGCCACACTTCAAGAAAAGCCCCAAAAAGTGAAGGAATTGTGATGTCCAGTCAACTACTGGTGCCACGACTCTAATCAACTTTGATTTCTTGCAATCGAACAACATCGCTCATATAAGAAATGGAGAGTTCTTTTCAACACTTTTTCAGCCTCAAGAGACCCTCATAGCCTTTTTGGGGAAGAAGTAGATAAAATTAGATGACAAATAATTATAGGCTGTTTACCCTCATAATTTAGCTGGACTTAAATAATAATAAAAGTGGTATAATTTAACATGTGCTTATGCTATAAGAAAGACACTTCTGTCTTAGAAAACCAAAACCAAATCCCCATCTGTCAATTCAAAGAGAAATAACAATCTGTTTAGCCCAGGGGTACCAGGAAAAAGCCTGACACAAATAATCTTGTCAGCTGGGATTCTTCAAAGTGTGCTTTCTGATTTGTGACTTGGTAATGTAAACTTTGCAACCACTTTTGCCTTTACAACCTTTTTAAGGAGGTTCTTGCCATAGTGGATCAGTTTTCTGTAGATGTCCCATTTGTCCGTTTTGATTTTTACCATTAAGTAAAAGCAGCTTTTAAAGACCAGCTTTACCCCGGATTTTTCAGGAGAATACGCCTGCTAAAGGTATGCAGTTGCTTCAATTTATGTGCACTGGCAATCCAGAAAACTCCACTTATAAGAAGCTATGAAAAGATAGATTCTAGTCACCAGGACATGCAAAACAGTCACATTTAAAGGCAGGTGTAAACTGAACCACTGCATTACCCTGACTACCAGAAAAGTTCATAGTTAAGTTTATTACAGAGATGGCTCTGGCACAAAATCTCCTCTGCAGATTCCTCATTTCTAAAGGGTTTGTCATACACACTATTTTAAAGCCAGGAAGGTACAGAGTGGCAAAGAAGCAGCATGAGACTGTTCAAATGTAAGAGGCCTGAAATAGAAGCTGTGCTCTTTGAAAGTAGATCACAGAAGGCACAAAAATTCCTATAACAGCACCAGAATAATATTTCCTCCTTTTTTGTACCTAAAATGCTGTGAAGGTCGGAGGGATTAGTTTGTACCCCATAGTTTTAACAGCAAACATTTGAAAATAGGGATTTTCTCAGTAAGTTGAAAGACCTACATAGCACTTGTAACCTGATTTTCAAAGCAAAATACAAACCATTGCTAAATCACTGCAGATAATTCACCTGCAGAAATCAAATCCTATATACAGATGATTTTATTCTTAATTAAAAAGAATTTGGGTAACTCTAGGGTACATTATTTGCTTTTGAGAGGTTTGGGGCAAGCTTATTGAAGTCAGTTATGTTCTTCTGGAAAAAAAAAAATCAAAATTCATATAGTCATATCAGGTTACTGAACTGAAACAGAACTGTCTGCATATATTAAGGTATTTTTATCCATAGAATTAATATAACTGTATAACTGGATTCTCTCAGAGTAGTACCTTAAAATTAAGGGGGGGAAAAAGGTCTTTCTAGAGAAAGCACATAATGAAATATTTTGAGATTGACTGATAAGCCCCTGTTCCTTCTTCACCTGATCTGACACTGAAAATGAATATTTATTGTTCACTGCTCCTCTCATTCCAGCAGCAAATTTTAACTTTTTCAAACACATATTTCACTGCTCGTTTCTTCTTCTCCTCAGAAACCCAACATTTCTGAAACCACTTAGTGCGATAAGCAATCAACACTTCAGCCTGAATATTCCCTAAAATTAAGGTTATTTCCAGATTTGAAATACTTTGTACTGGAGAAATGCCTTATTTATGAGCAACCTACTATATCTTACATGTCCAAGGCTTTCAGAAACAGTTTCTCTGACCTTTTAGTTTATTATTCCCAGCTCTTGGTATTCATGCAACCTGCTGCCATGGAACCTCAATAGCTGCTGGAACGGGCTGGATTCGCACAGCTTTTCCCACAGTCTGAGCATTCTTCATGCATCAAACCTCACCATCTGGCACATCCATTTCTCCTCTTATAGTGCCACACAGGTGCAGCATTCAGCCACTGAGTACTTGAAAGCTCACACACAGTAAGTTCTGAATAGATCTTAATTTAGGCAAACAGTCCTACTGTTATTAGCTAATTTTAGGGAAGTTCTATATGAATGAAAATAACAACCCTATGGGGGTACTCATGATATCCTATGGTTTTTCAAGTACTCTCTCCCACTGGAAAGTCATGGTAACATGTGACAGCACTTAAATTTCTTTTATTTTTTCCAGCACAAGACCACTGATTTACAAACCTTTTAGGAAAAAAAAAAAAATTCTGGAGGACAGAGAATGCCGGCAATTGTAGGGAAAACCCAATGTGGCTATTTTATCTAAACACATTGTTTCAGGATTTTCCTAGGTCAAAGGCTAAGAATCACTTCTAGACAGTAAATTTTTTCCAACGCAATTTTAATAACTAAGAAGTGAAAAGGGGAAGACAACATTTTTTAGCATTCAATTATTATGCATTGATTTGGATCTTTAAAACTTTGCAAGTTTTCTATCGTGCGTGTGTGTTTGATTTAAAGAGCAAAATAAAGTTCCCTGTCATACTTACCAGTTGTTTCTCCTGTTTTTCAAGTGCTGCTCTATCTCTGCTTATAGCCCTCTGTGTACCTCTTAACTCTCGATTTTGCTCCTTTATTATATCTGGAAAGAAAATATCGATATATTTTCTGGGCAAAGTTTTCAATACTCCATAAACATCTGCTAAGCACCCTGCAGACATGCAGCTTGTTTGACACCTCCCTTTGTTCAGAGCAAAGTGTCAGCGTTTCACATATAGAAAATATTAGCAAAATACAATTTGGTGTATACAACATCATTGTGTCAGCAGTGTTAAACAAAAAAACCCCCTATTTTACCTAGGATGTTACTTTGCACCATAACCATAGTAAGAGCCTTAACCCCACAGTAAGTACACGCTTTCCTGCAAGTTCAGCACTAACTCAGCAACATTATGTTCACTGCCATCCCCCTGCTTTTCCCCCAGCCAGGCCTCACTGCAACAGGTAGGGCAGCTGAAGGAACCTCGATTTATGAGATCTCAGCAGGTGAGGAGTTCCCAGCTCCACTAAAACAGTGAAAATAATCCCAGGTGCAAGTCCTGGATCCTGCTCTGCTCTGTCCTTATTCTGCTCTGGGGGAGCTTCCTCTCCTCCACAGCTGTGCAGCCCTTCTTTAAGTCAGACTATAAAGCAACAGTGTTTGAACCTTTTTAATTAGGAGGTGCTTAAGAACAGTAAGATAGGAAAGTGGAGGCCTTTACAACAAATTTCAGTCTCCTGACAACTGACATAGCCAGCAAAGCTTG
Organism: Mohoua ochrocephala; assembly: GCA_013398855.1. Taxonomy (NCBI): domain Eukaryota; kingdom Metazoa; phylum Chordata; class Aves; order Passeriformes; family Acanthizidae; genus Mohoua; species Mohoua ochrocephala. Next base: position 45,483 of record VZTA01008183.1, read on the forward strand.
AACACTGTCTGTCTGGTGGGTGAAACCTATCATCCTTCATAGGAGTTTTGTGCACTGTACTATTAAAAATTATTTGCTGGTAACATCCTCTTATTAAAGCAAGTATTGTTTACAGTCCAGGCATCAATCATGCCGGTTGCAACTAACTTCTGATAGGATTTACAACACGTGCTTGGGTGTGATTCACCTGGGCAAAGGCAGAGCAGGAGGTCTGCATCTGACTCAGCATCCTCTGACCTTCATAGAGGAACGAAGTTATTATCTAGGAGAGAGTCATCTACTCCTATTCTATGGCTGCACTTTGGGTGGGAGTTTGAAAGGAGCAGACTGTCACATGAACTTTGTTTAGAGCTCTTCCTTCTAATCCACAGTAACGTCATGGCAGGGCACTGCTATTGTACCTACAAAGTTTGAAGCAATGAGAATCAATACATACAGGCAGAGTTACTCACAGAATTAAAGGATAAATTCTAGAACCGCAGGCCACCCTTTTCATTTTTTAAGGTTTGGGGCAATTTTTCTACAGAGAGAAGCATTCACATTCTTTATTCCCAAAGCCAGATATACTGTAAAACATCCATTGCTGAAATTATTTCAACATTAATATGAATGTCTGCATCAGAAAAAAAAACCCCAAACCTTTAGTGGCATTTTAAAGACAGAATATACATTTCCTCTTCCAACCTTGCTGGAGATTTGCCCAATTCTTGGGCAAAGAAATATATACTCAAAAACAAAGTGTGAAAATGACACGTGTTTTTACAATGCCACTACTGCTGTGAGTACTACACAAAAAGCATCCTTGGGAGATGCTGACTTTTCAGTGGACAATAACTAAGAACTGAACGATGGCATGGAATGTAACTGCACTCTTCACATAGGCAAAGCAGCAGTGAAAATCATTCTGGAAATGCTACAGGCAAGTAATTTTGAAGGTAGATAAATGTATATTACTTGCACAGCTGCACTTGGTGAAATTGAAAGAAAAAGCTTAATAGCTACATACGAGACTGGCTTTTCTAACTACACTATTAAAAAAAAATCACTAGCATAGAAAGCTTGAGCGGTAGGAACTTCAAGGTGATAACAAACAAGAACAGTACTTAACTCAGGACACATTAAGGGTGAGCATGATGCTTACTTTTGTGGTTTCTGATCTCCCATAGTGGCTCAAACTAAGATAGCAATAAACTGAAAAAACTATCTGCAGTTACAGACCCTTTCATTTGTTTTTAGAAGTGAAGGCCAAGATGAGAACTTGGTTCTTGTTTCTCTCTGATAACTGAGGCAAATCCCTAGTTACTCGAGCAGGCAGAATACGACAGGTTATTCTGAGATAGCCTTTCACCAACAGCCACTCCTGTGTGTCACGCTGCCGTCACACACACACACCAGGGCAAGGAGGAAGCACCTCCATTCCTTAAAACAGGTTGGACAAGAGACATCCAGCAGGGCTTGACCTGGCTCCTGCAATCCTTCCTTGGTCATGGAAGCGTAGCACCAACTCCTCTTCCTTCCTTCTCAGGTGCTGCATCTAAAATGGCAAGAGCCAGACGGGACCTGTGCGCGTTCTCTGTCCTCCGGTGACACACAACTGGTTGATGAACAGCGTCATTTTTTGCGAGCCCTTTTCAAACGCCGACCCACCAGATTTGACACGGGGCACCCAACACGCCAGAGAGCCAGACCTTGGGCTCCCCAACCCTGGGGCACGACAATGTGGAGCGCTGAACATCGCCCAGCGGCCTGCTGGCAGGCAAGGCATCTTTTTGGGCTTTACTTTGGGGATCGTTATTCCTGCCGAAGTTTAAGCGTTTTGGAATGCCAGACTGGCTACAGAGAACCAAGACCAAACCAAGTTGTTTCCACACCCGCGCGGAGCCCAGGGCCGGGCGGCGGAGGCTCCCCCAACCTGGACGTGGCTTCCGCACAGCGGCACCGCTCGCGTCCCGGCTCCCCCTGGGGCCCGCAACTCCTGGCGGGCCTGTTTTGTTTCCCTCGCTGCCAGCGAGAGATGCTGCTC
>VZTA01008183.1:47973-61504 GCA_013398855.1 Mohoua ochrocephala
GCCCCGGAGGGGCGCGGGTGCGATGGGGCAGCGAGAGCGGCTCCGGGATCGGCTTCTCTTTCTCTCTCCGAGGTTCCTCTGTCTGGCCGCCCTCGTTTGGCCGCCCCGAGCCTCGGAAGAGGCGCTGCGGGACCGGCCCGGCCATCCTTGGGACGAGCCCGCAGCCGGGACGGGGCGGTGATGTCCCGGCTGCCCGCTCCTTGCCCCGCTCGGTGGTTCGGGTTTTCTTCTTGTACGTATAATTATTAAAGATTAAAATGAAAACATATTAAAAGTTAATTCGGCAGCGTGGTGCTCTTCGGGTTCGCCGCTTGGTTTTCAGAACACGCTGGTCTCGTTGCAAACAGCAAGTTTTTGCTGTTTTTCATGTGTCCCTTTAGGTTTTTTTTAACTGGTTGTTCTAGGCTGAAATCCAGATCGTGTGTACACGGATACTACGGGAATTCAGCAAGCTTCTATAAGGCAACCTGGTGCGTGGGCCTCTGGAGGAATTTGGGCACCGGTCACAATTAAACACACAATTAAACAGTGGGGTCCCTGCCTGTCCGTGACAGACGAACTGTGGGGTTCCCGATTTTTTGTTCAGGAGCATCCCGGCTCTGGGCCCTCACCCCAAGCCATTGCTGAGTCTGGAGAAGTGATAACACATAATTTTTCTAGGATATGCCTTTGTCTGAGGGTCGCAAGCACCGCTGTGCACAAGACTATGGAAAAAGGAATAATAATTTTCTTGGGTTTCAATGTGTAATTACAATCCTTACAATTTTTAATAAGGTAGTTTATAACGTAGCTGTGGTTTCATTGTTGGCTATTACCTACGTATGCATCATGCCCTTAGAAAATAAAAAGAGGACCTTTATTAAAAAAGACAGAGCTGTAGGTTTGAATACCAGCTAGATATAACTTCAGTTACTTTGAAGTGTTGGGGGGGATTATGTTAATGTGCAAGGAAAAAAGAAGTGACTGGAATGTAGTAATGCATTTTGATGGCTAGATATAAATTCAACCTGAGAACCAATTGTAAGTTTATGGTTGCAGTACCCTAATAAACCACACTTTTATAACCTTGCATGGAAAAACAATCTATTAGAATATTATAATAGCAGTGTAAGGATGTATGTGGACATAGGAAGGTACAGGCTATGTGCTCGGTGTCAGTATTCCTTGATTTTCTAAAAACGCTGATTTTGTTGTAAATATCAAGTTCTCATTGTTTCACATGTGTCCCTTTAGTTATTTTTCACTGATTGTTCTAGGCTGAAATCCAGACCATGTGTGATGACATAGATACTGTAGAAATTTAGCGATGCTCTATGAGGCAAGTTAAATAAAATACACTTTAGAAGTTTATCCCTGTACGTCTGTACTCTTTGTTAGGTCAGATCAGTCAGACGTGAGTTTAGTAAGCAAGACTGAAATCCTGGTTTTGAAAACGCACAGATGAGGGGGAGGAGAGCACTTGTAATTTAGATTCAGATCCCCACTTTCCTTGAGAGAGAGGCTGGGCAGCTTAACTACGGGGTACTCTTAAATTGTGCTAATTAGCTATGAGACCAGAAATGCATTTTTCCATAATATTTCTTCATGAATGTTTAATTGTGATGAGATAAACAAAGATGTCCATAATAGGCTTCATGACTGCAATAAATACAGTATGTCTGAGCTACTGCTTGCCAAGACTTTCTTTTCTGTGTTATAAGCCTGAATGCTGGGATGCTATTGCATATATTGGTCGCAGTGATAAGAGAAGCCCTCAAATTTATCTTTGAAATTAATAATGTTTAAATATCAGTGTTTCTTTTAGATTCTGACTTGGTTCAGAATCTAATCACCAATCAAAATGTAAAAAATAATCTTACTTTTTGATGCTACAGACAAGCTTTAAAAATCAATCAGATGGAATAAATAACCTGTCCTTAGTGACTGTATGCAAATATCACTAGCAGACCAAAGCAGGGACTGTGTGTTTCCTGTTTGTTGGATTTAGAGTGAAACTGGGACACAAAAACTGGTTTAGAAGGATGATACAATATCCTGTATTAATTTGAAAATGAAAACCTCCCAGTCAAACTTATGAAAAATGAATGGATAACAAAAACTGATTAACAGGAGAAAAGCTGGTGTTCAGTGTTCCAGAGTTTTACTTAAAAAATGAAGGGAGAGAGGATTTGTTTTTAGAGATGTAGAAAAGCTATTCCAGCATTGCTGCACTGGAGTATTGAAGCACTTAGTTAATGTAAACCAGGGGATGAGGTTCAGTCTGCTTGAATCTGAGGTGGTCAGATGAAATGGCTGCTATGAAGAGACCCTCACAAATCGGTGCTTTCAGGTTTTATCTGCTATTCTAAAGAATAGTAGATCAAGTGTCTGATTTGAAAAAAAAGAATTCTTTCCTGACTGTGCTCTCAGGAGAAAAAGGAGAGGTGAGCTTTCTGACATGCGAGTCCTGAAGAAGCTCTCGAGGTTATGCTTTAAATCTCTTTAAAATTTCTGGTCTAATGAAGGTTACTCGTTTTCCCTATCTTCTTTTCTAGTGTGAGTAAAACATTGCGAGTGAACTTTCACTGACAGCTAAGGCAGGCTGTCTTGGGATGCTTTGTGGATAATGACCCAAATTCAGCACCGTTTGATCTATTCTGGGCCTGTCTAATTCCTGCTCTGCAGATATAAGGAAATTAAATGAGGCTGTGTGTAGTGAAGAATGAAGTGGTTAAGTTGAAAATTACAGAGGCCTGAGACAGATAAATGATCAAAGACTGTATAAATGTATTGCTATATGAAATGCACAGCACTTTACATGTAAAATAAAGTTATGAGGAGACGTGTCTTTGGTGCCTCAGCAAGTGGTCACTTTCCAAAATCTGCAATGCTTTACCTTATCCCGGAGGAGCTCCACAGGAATCAAACTACTTACTCGTGTAAGAGTTTGTGAGATTGTGCTCAAGGCTATGTGACTTTATCCCTTGTCATGTGAAGGTGGGATGAGCTAGGAGGGGGGCAGGAAGGAAAAAGCAGGGAGAAAATTGCAGACCCTAATGGAGCTCAGGCCGCAGTTCACCCCCACACCCAGATCTGCAATGGCACCAGGGGAATGTTGTGGCGGTGTTAAATGTGTGGCTCTGCTGAAGTCTGGGCAGGTGTCATCGTGTTATCTCTAACTGCACTCCTTAGTAATGGAACCTGGAAATGGGAGTGCACTCTCCATGGCGGGGAGGGCATGGAAATACAGGCCAGAGGCACAAAACCTGGGAGGACTGGAAAAAGGTGAAGCAGAAAGGAGCAGGCGAGGGGCGGTGGCCAGCACAAAAGGGGAGTGTAAATTTTTGAAGAGTAAGGAGTTGGAAATTGTAGGAATAAATGAAGAGAGCCCTAGGAAAGAGAATAAAGAAGGTGAAGAGGAACAGTTGGGGAAATGCTGTGGCTGTAAGATGGTGGAGGTTTCCTCCAGTGCTGCAGTTCTAGAGGGCTCAAATGAGTTCAGATTCATTTGCCTGCTTCGTTAAGAAAGAAACCACTTATTTATTTGTGCAAGTGTAAAACGGTGTTTGATAGAGCATATCTCACCATCACCTTGCAGATTAGACAACTTCCCAGCAACATTTGCGGAAAGCTCATGAGAACTGAAAAATGCCTTGTTCGTAGGAGGCAAATCGGGAGTCACATCTAGCAAATGCACAGGTATGAAATGGCCTTTATAGATGCCGAAAGGAAAATTAATGAAATAGACTTCGTAAGAGAAAATTAACTGTCTTCAAATAATGGCCACGGTGAATTGCTGTCCACAAGAATAATGCCACAATAAATGAGGTGGCAAAAGGGAAACAAATCAGGAAGCTAAAGGTCAGTGGATTACCTATTTGAAAATAGTTTATAATTCTAAACATTTTAATTTTAAAAAACTGTAGTTTTATGGATTTAGAGGAATATAGTGAATCTGAAATGGGAGAATGTCTTGCTTTCCATCTGTTCACAATTTAAGTTGAACTGGGCATGTATGTGAAGCAGAGAGTGTGTTGTTGGTCTTATGCATAACTTAATTGTTTCTTGCTTTCTCTGTCTAAAAAGGATCAATTGCCAACAGACTGCTGCTCTTCTAATCCTTACAACACACAAGGCACGCAGGGTAGAGGGAAATACACATTTAGGTGTGTAAGCATGGCTTGATTTAATTTGTTCTTGGGAGTACTTGTTGACATCTGTGGAGATTGAGATTGTCTTTTTATGAGAGAGGGTATTTGTGATGTGCATGTTTGGCTTGATAATCTGCTGAATTCACTTGACAGACCTATGAATAAGGAAAAACCAGCAAGAATGAGTTAAAGGAAAACTGTAGTGCCTGAAGTGTGAAACATTAGTTTGCTGAAAAGCTTTTAGTGAACTGGAACCTTGAATGTATAAAGGATGTTGTCTTCATCTGAATTTTTTGCTCCCAAATCCATTTATGAACAATTCTGGGGGAAAAAAAACCAACCAAAAACCCTCAAAACTCACGCCTAAAAAAATCCCCAACAACAAAACCAAAAATGCCACACTCCCTCATCTTTAATATATGTGAGACTAGGCAAGTTTTTTCTGTTGCTCAGAATCAGCCCAACCAAGTAAGATAGTTATGTAAGTAAGAGTACACCTTACTTTTAGCCACTTTCAGCATTTTCTTAATAAAGTAAGAGTACTTTGAAGTGTTTATTATGTGCATGAAGTTCAGTACTTCGTGAAGCCCCCTAAATGCCTACCCCCTCCTTACCGAAGTCTGATCTTAATTATCACCTTGATTGGTGATAATAGGACACTTTTGACTCGCAGACTGCATCTTTTATAACCTTCACGTCTGATTACAAGGTTTTTCCTTTGTGGAAGAGCAAAAGCTTCACTATAAAATAGTGCCATTACTTTATACAAGCAGAGTCAGTTTTGCTTCAGTAATCAAGTACAGTGGGACATTATATTTCTGTAGGGCATTAATGAAATCAAAGGTTATACTTTTAAGAGCTTTTGCTTGCAAATATCATTTCTTTAAATGACTTTTCCCAGGGAGAAAAGGAAATCCAGGCTAGCAACAAAATAGGTAAATACTGTTAGCGTTTTATCACAAGCTTCAAGACTTCCTCAAGGCATCAAGTTTAGAAAAAAATGGAGTAAGATATTATGGGGAGGATATTTATTATTACAAACTGCAAAGTCAACAGGGACCGCTAAATGTTCTTGCAGTCATAATAGCCTATCTCATGTTAATTCTAGCCCAAAGCTCTGTGACTCTTTATGTGCAGAGATAATGGGGGGTAAAACTGTATTTTTAGTCTAGCAGCAGATTCCTCCCAACCATGGAAAATAAATTAGGGAGCTTTACAAACTAAAAATGATTTGGGCTTTGAAGGAATTCCCAGCAATAATATACAAGACTTATTACCCTGGGTAGTTAGAGGGTCCCATATGTTTATGGCTGATAGTAGTCATTTTGATGGAATATTGCCTCAGCAACTTGTTTTCAAATAATTTGCCTGTAACCCAGATCTGTTGATCCTAAAGAGAAGATCTTTTTGGTAATGTTATTCTTGTTTGTACTCCCTATATGTCTCTTAGATAAAATACAGTGTATTTTGCCCAGGAAAAATGCTGCATTAGTGGTGAAGTTGCTATATTTAATTTAGCTGGAGTTCACTACACATCAAGGTTTAATGCATCAAGGCTTGGGTTAAATAGGTTCAGATTTGAGAACATGTGGGCGTTTTTGGGTTGGTGTTTTTTTTTTTTTTTTTTTTTTGAGAAAAGACACTCCATGTAGTTGTTCCAAAATAATGCCTTACAAACCTAGAAAATCCAGCTTAAGGTTATTGCTGTTCATTATTTGTTTGACATTGTTATCTAGGAACATGACTGCTTTGGATTTGGAATGCTGTAAAATGTGGGGGAGAAAAAATTCAGCCCATGTGTCAGAGAATATATTATCCCAAATTAGTAAGAAATAGCATGTGATGTCAACAAACCGGGCAGTGCAAAGAAAGCAGAAGTTAATTTGCGTAGCCTCACACGCTGTCTGTGCATAGGTGTCGAGGTAAAAAGAAGTTAAGCTTTAGAAAAAGCCCTTTGTCAAGAAGGAGAAAACAAAAGATTCTTGTCAGAAGCAAAGTAATAACAGCAATAACAAGCTTTTAGGACTGAAAGCTTAACAAGAATTGAAGGAATCGGTGTGATCTGTGAGAGTGTGGAGGTGGTGTGGAGTTTGGGATAGGCCAGGGAAAGCCTTGGTTACACCTGCACTGTTTGTGGTGAACGACCAAAGGAGCCACCTGGAAGGAGGCAATGACAATGGCAATGTGGGCAAAGAAATTATCTAAAGAGATGGTTTTTTGGGTTACATTTATGGAGTGGAGTTGCGATGGTATTCTTGCATCCACGTGAAGATAAAGTAATTTTAATATATTTAGGAAAGTTAACATTTCTTTTAAATATAAAAAGGATAGAAAACTACGTCTTAAAACTGGAAATGTCAGTTCAAGGAGCTCTAATCTTGGTCTTGTTGTTAATGATTTATATTTTCCCTTGGGTTCAGAATGCTTGTCATTTTCACTGTCCTTTGGGAACAGCTATAGCTGCCTATGGCCCAATCCAGCAAGAAATACGTTCAGTTCCTCTCTGACAAAAGTGTAGATAAACCTCAAAGTCACTAGAATCGGCTCTGAAAGCATACACTGCCAGAAAGATATATTTCATATTGCATTGGACCCTAAAGTGTTATAAAAAATGGCATATCCCCCTTTTTTTTTTTTTTTTTTGGCGGTAGCTTTATGACTGGCAAGACAGCATCAAGCAGTTTATTGCAGACCTGGTTTATGCCTTGCAAGAGAGCAGTGTAGTAGACCCTTGTGCATGCTTTGTTTTCAGCACCAACACTGGAAGCAATTTTGAATCTCATTTGATTTTAGTTGAATCTATGCTCTCTTTGTTGTCTGTGTGAGCGTCAGTATTTAAAAAAAAATTAAACTAATGTTGTTTTCACTGTTTAAAAAGGCATTAAATATATTTTTGATTAGTTTAAACCGTATTTTTACATCATGCTTAACAGTCTCTTTCTTAACCCTTTAATGCCATCGTCACTTTAGACAGCTAGGATAAAACATAAGCCATTTCCAGGGATGTGGAGAGGCACTCAGCCACATGTAAATGAGGTTTCAATCCTACAAAGCCAGGAAAGACATTTGGGCACATTAATTTCAGCAAGAATTCGATGTATAATCCATATAGAAGTTAATTGGGATGTTTCGTTGGTAAACAAGGTAGCCGGGATCCGTGGAAGTGTCTGTATCCTTCTGGGAGGCTCAGCTGTCACTGACAGAAGAGGTGTGAGCAGCCTCTCCTTTGCTCACACAGCATCAAGTCTCCTGAGCTGAGCCTTGGAATCTCATTAGATCCTGATTCAGGGAACTCGTCTGGCTTAACCTTTAAATTGGTTCTGGAAATGCATCTCTCTATGGTGGCTCTCTTTTCCTTTGAAGTGAGTAATGTGGCAACTGTTTGCTTATAAAATATCGTCACTAAGTTCACTTACTCCTCGATTCTGATAGAGCTGGAATTGCCCAAAAAGTGTATGTGGCAGTTATGGACCTTGGCCTTTCTTTAGAGGGAGAACATGGACCACAGAGGGTTCTGATGTCCCAGTCCCTAAAGCTGTTCTGAACCTGTGCTCAAGGGATTGATCCTTCTTTCAGCAGAAAAGTTCTTTTGTCGGGACTTGCATTATTCTCTGTGCCATCCCTGAGATCTGAGTCCCTCCAAATAGGAGAGGATCCTGTGGCTGGGGGAAATGCAGCTGGCTGGGAAGTCAGGGGAGAGAAATCCGTGTGATGTGCTTATTTTTGCAGTAGTGATTTCTGATTGTAGCTGCTCCTGGGAATTAGATATTTTAGTTTAAAGAACTGTCTCTGTAAAACAGGTATTTTACATGATTGTGACAGCATTCTGGCATGGGCTGTTTTGTTCAGAGTTCTGCTGACTACATCACTTAAAAAATGAGGTATTTCATTATTAAGGGCCTGATCAGAACCAAGGAAATTTATAATGTTGGCCAAATTCATTAACTTGCAGTTTAGCTGTCACTGCAGTATCAATTACAGATGGTTCTTGTGGTTTTTCTTGCCATTCACATACATGGAATGCCTTAGTAAAGGGAATAAAAGAGGATTATCATGCACTTTCCCCTTATACAGAAATAGATGATACAAGCACATCAATTTTGTCTCACTTATAAATAGCTCCTGGAAATAGTGGTCTATGAGGGAGTAGGGCTGATTGACTCATTCGTTGTGAATAATTTAGCCTCAAAGATTAGCATTTTTGTACATGTATTATCCATGGAGGACTGAATTCATCTATTTGTTATTATAATCTTCCATTTAATAGTTTATGAATTGCTGTCTGAATTTTTTGGAGATGTGCTTAATTCACTGCTTTGTTATACGTGATGTGTGATGGTCCTCTGAGTCATCTTGACAATTTGTGAGTCCTCGATGGAGGACTGGGACATTCAGCTAGAGAACAATGACAGGGTCCACAGTTCTTTGTGGCCACATGAGGAGATGAAGAGGATTCATATGCCAGCGTTTTTTAGGAAATGATTGTCACGATGTGGGGGAAACTCTTCAGACTTGCAGTGGTTGTGAGGGCTGTTTCACAGTGATTTTTTTTAATTCAACTTTGTGCAAGACCTTGCACAGAGCAAATTCCCCTTTCTTTTTGTGAGGACGCAGAGTAGCATGGAGTCAGTGTGGGACTGGGAATGTGAAGTTACAGCTCTCAAACACGAAGCACTGCATGCAGAGATAACGGAGAGCTGCATGTGCCAGAAACAGGCTGTGTACATTAGCATGGTATTCTACCTCTTAAAAAAAAAATAAAAAATCAGGCTTCTAGTTCAAGAATTTCTTGGACTCCTCTACTGAGTTGTGTTTTGTGTGTTCACCTGTGTTTGTGTAATATACACATTGTAAATATACACATGTACAATGTATCTGTGCCTCAGTTTCCCCCTCTTACTCATTTCTGCTCCGGGTGAGAGTGGCCTTGTTTCTCAGCAGCAAAGAGTAATAGCAATCCTTTCCCACTTCCTCCTCAAGATTATTGTGTTGTAGTCCACGGTTTTGAGGTGCTTTGAGCATGCTGACCATTGGTGTGGAAAACCCAACAGTGTTTTGTATTGCCAGGTGCACTAATGAGTACCAGGAGGAATTAAAGTTATAATCACACAAGCAAATATACAAAGCCACCGAATGTTAGTTTTATGCACGGTTACAATCGATGTCAAAGCTATAAGATGTTGTATAATCAAATAATTTATTAGGCACAGCTGGTTAACTGCTTACAGCAAAACAACCTGTAGCTTAATTGCTCCTTCTATTGCGCTGGTTTTCTGCGTGGTCCTTCTGGCCCCAATACCCAAAGCAGAAAAACCCTGCCTTAGGCTTCCTGAGAGTTGTGCAAGAAACAGTGGGTCATAACTCATCCATGTCAAATTACTGTCGTTGTCGTGGGACACAGTGGCATAATGAAGGGAGAATAAGGGCATTAAGGAGAGTTAGTCCTTCAATAGGACTTCCCTTCTAATTTCATTGATATGCTGAATAGAACTGTATCTTTTTTTTCCTAAGAAATTACAATAATGTTAAATAAATACTTTGAGGAAGACATGTTGTTTTAAAGTATTAATAATTTTTTTGTTTCCATTCAAACTGGAATTGTTCTATACCTTTAGAAATACAATAAAGAAAGTTGCTACATGCTATCAGTTCTAAAATTTCTTTTCCTCTAAGGTAGTTTTTGATGAGTAACTATTTTACTCTGTAAAGTACAAAGCTAAATGTCCTGCCTAACCCATATTCTACAATGGCTGTTTTTCATTTTGTTTTCAGTATCTGCAGCCAGGTAGACAAAGAATACTGATTCTTCGTGACTTGCATGCTTGGGGATCACTTTGGACAGAACCAAGAATGTTTCTGTGAGTCCTTGATTGTCTATGAGAGAATTTGAGAAATAGTGCTTCATTTAATCATTGGAGCCACTTTACATGTAGTGTTGGATTTTCATAACAATCATCTGATTAGGTGCATGAGTCTATTGCAGGGACAGGTGATGTTCAGTCGAACAAGACTTATCTCTTCAAGTTGTTAATTTACTGTATCCTCACAAACACCTGTTCAGTCCTATGGTATAATGGTAAATAGTTGCTTATTCCTGTTTTGAAGGTAAAACTTTTGCCTGCTTTACTTATGTCCATGCAGGAAGGTTATGCCGGTTTAACTTTAGCCTTCACTATTAAATATTTCAGATTTTGTGAAGAGCTCTGGTGATAGATAGTGTTGAAAACGTATTCATAGGTCTTCACACTTTCTGTCTTCGTGTTTAGAAGCAGTGATTTATTAAACTAGTAAATACATAGGGATAGAAATAAAATTTAAGTTAATGTATCAGGTAAAACACTGCTTTTCATTGCTGTTATACTTTTTATTTATGCAATGGTCAGTCCAACGAATCTGTGCTAATTCAAAGGGATTGTGAGTTCCTACTGCTTTGCAAATGCACCACGTGGCATGGGAATTTCTTCTGCTACCGAACATTAGGATGGGGCAAGATCAGTTCCCACCTTTCTTGTCTATGCTGTATTTCCTAGCCCTCCCTGTGAGATTTCTGTAGACATTTTAACTGTATGGAAGCTCACCCTCCGTGCAGACCACTTAGCACCTTTTTCTCGTGTTTTGTTCAGCTCACATACATGTCCTGGCAGGTTCTCCAGTGTAGTTTTTAGGTCATATCACTTATCACTATCTTCTTGTCTCTGTAGAACTAGAAGTGAGAAGCTGTGAACTCCATTGCAGCACTTCTGCAAAAACCCTGAAATTTGATCTCATGCCTACTGCTCTTACAGATGTGTCTACCTTGACGGAACAGGGCTGTGACCTTGAACATTTGGTGGGTTCCTAGTTTTCGAATATGCCTTTAAAAGAAAGGAGAAATAAGTTGAAAAATTAGTTTTCTGTTTGTTTTCGGCCATCAAAACTGGATTAAACTGTTGAATATGAGTAATGTACTTTGTCATATATTCGTCTCTGCTAATTTATTCCAAGGTAAGTAACTGGATTCACTTCTTTTGTTCCTGATAGGTGTATTTGTTTATTTTAACAAAGGGCAATGGGAAACTGGAAAAAATCTTACTGTTCATTTGCATGGTGAGCTGTCAATGGAGTGATTTTGTCAGGAAAAAAGTAGATATTCTTCGGTAACTCCTTCCAATTTGTTTCTAATTTGTTCTACAGATCTGTTGAAAAATTTGAGGCCCGTTTCTAGCATATCCATGAAAAGTCAGTCAGAAAAATAAGCTGTGGTGGGTTTAAATTGTTTTTGAAGGTGTTCGACACTTCTATGGTAAAATTCTTACGGTGGCTTCTAAACAGGAAATGGTTGTGGGCCAGAGCTGATGAGTTGGTGATGCACACAAAAGGCTGTATGTGTATTATTTATCTGTATATTTTGTGCAGCTAACTGAATGGCAATATCAAATGATAATAATTTTCCTTTAGACCATTCTTCTTTGTCTTTGAACCTTTCTCATTTGGAGACCCGGTTTCCCAGTTTTTCTAAGTACTTTACCAAGTGTACAGATTCCAAGGAAATTGAGCCATAAATTTCTCACAACTCTTGGCCGTTATTCCTGTTCCCAATTTCGAAACAGGAGGATTGTTCGTAGAGTGCTGAACTTGGGGTACCATGAACACAGCTTGACAAAACCATGTTAAAAAAATCACATGAAAGGGGAGAAAATAGGTTAACATGCTATAACTAGCCCTGAACAACAAACACTGTGCTTAATGACATTTAGAACAAGATTAGAGAAAACACAGGGAAGTAAACAAGAGCTAAAGGGAACAAGCCGCTGCAGAGGAAGGATGGGGCCACATGATTCCTCCCCTCGCTGGTATCAATGGATGTAGGAACAGTGTGATATATTCAGCGTGCTAACATTTGCATTACAAATGCTTGTACTGGCTTTAGAAAAGACCTAACAGATTGTCATTGCCCAGAGCACTCGCATTACAGTGATTGCTCCAATACAACACGGCTGGTAAAGTTTTTCTTAACCCTTGTGCTACCTCCATCCAGCTTGAAATAGAATTGTTTGCCCAGAGTTAGCTTTCCTAGACAAGTGCACATTTTCATGCCCACAGAGATCTGGATAAAACAGTTACCTCTGTTAATCACTGGCATCTGGGATATTGCACGATTTGAGATGCATGGATTTTCTCAAGTGCTGGAGCAATATCTGATGCACAGCTCACTCCTCAGAGCACTGCTGATATTGCACCCTTGGCTGGCGGGAAGATGAAGTATTATGCAGGGCTTTTCACACATTCTGTTTTTCTTGTATTTTCTCCAGTTTTCTGAAGGCTGTGGCAATAAAATTAACAGCCTTTTTCATTTATGCCATTATTACAATGCTGCCATTTGGATTAATTTCTGTTGTTCTAATTTAGATTGGTGGAAGTTGGAAGAGAACCTTGTCCTTTAAATGAATCCCTCTGGAAAATTGTGAGGGTTTGTTTTGTGAATATTTTGTTTTAAAAAAACTCTTCTGTAAATGAAAAAAAATCCTAAATTTCATTTGTCTTGAAGTTCTACAGCTAATTTAAAAGCAGTGAATCTCACAATTTTTTTAACTTGGTTTTTGGATCTAGAATTATAGAATGGTTTGAGTTGGAAGAGACCTTAAAGATCATCTAATTCCAACCTCCTTTCCCTGGGCAGGAACATCTTCCACTAGATCAGGTTGCTCAAAGCCCCATCCAACTTGGCCTTGAACACTCCCAGGGATGGGGCAGCCACAGCTTCTCTGGGCAGCCTGTTCCAGTGCCTCACCACCCTCACAGTAAAGAATTTCTTCCTAATATCTAATTTAGACCTGCCTTCTTTCAGCTTAATGCCATTCCCCTTGTCCTATCACTGCATGCACTTGGGAAAAGTCCTTCTCCAGCTTTCTTATAAGCCCCCTATAGGTACTGGAAGGCTGCCAGTTGGTCTTCCTGGAGCCTTCACATCTCCAGGCTGAACAATCCTGACTCTCTCAGCCTTTCCTCATAGGAGAAGGGCTCTAGCCCCTGATCATCTTTGTGGCCTCCTCTGGATTCACTCCAAGAGGTCCATGTCCTGCTCATGGTGGGGGCCTCAGAGCTGGATGCAGCACTCCAGGTGGGATCTCACAAGAGCAGAGTAGAACTGGAGAGTCACATCCCTCAATCTGCACTCAGTCCCACTGTCCATGTCACCAATGAGGATGCTAAATTGTTCCAGTCCCAATACTGACCGCTGAGGATGCCACTTGTCACTGGTCCCTACATCTGGACATCAACCTGTTGACCACAACTCTGAGTGCAACCATCCAGCCAATTCCTGTTCTGCATAGCAGCCCATCTGCCAAATTCACGTCTCTCCAGTTTAGAGGCAAGGATGTTATGTGGGACACTATCAAACACTGTGGCGGTGCCTCAGT
>VZTA01008203.1:4804-56815 GCA_013398855.1 Mohoua ochrocephala
GCGTTGGGCAGCCGGGGAGCCAGGCCGCCTCTGCGGGGCGGCCCCGCCATCGAGCGCTCGCTGTCGGGGACGAGCCATCTAATCCTGCCGCCGTAGGAGGGATCCCCGTTCCTCCGCACTACCGCGATCCCTCTTTCGGCGCCAGGTTCAGGAGGGGAAGCCGAAACGAAACGAAAATGTCCTTGAGCCCAAGGGCGGGAGGAGCCCGGCTCTGTCCGCAGCACTTCGAGGGGAGAGCTCTGGCTCCAGCCGACAGTGCCGGCGGGAGCACGGGGCCGGCCATCGTCCTTTCCCAGCCGCAAGCCGCTACTTTCCCCCAGCAACCTAAGCCTAGAACGGCGGCTGTCCGGAGGGGGAGCGCGGTGGCTGCTGAGACGGCCGCCGGGCCGCCTGCGAGTCCCCCGGCTCCGCGGCACAACGCCTCGGCCCCGCGGGAGCCGGCTCTGCATCCCCTGAGCACCGCCGGCCGCCTCCAGCCCCCTTCGGGATCCAGGCTGTACCAATGGAATAAGAAAAGTAATTTTAAAAAAACCAAACCCAAAGCATCTTTACGGCGTCCGACTCCGACCAGAGGGTTTCGGGACAGCAGTATCTCTGCAGCCTTACCCTCGCTTCCATCCTTCCCCCCAGTGGTTTTATTAATGAGCCTTTTGCTGTTAACGCTGGTTACATGGAGAAGGAGCTGCGGACAATAGAGAGGCAATCTCTACAGCCAGACGTATGCAGGGAAGGGAACGACACGGCAGGAGCCGAGTAGTACGTAATACGTTATTACACCGTATTTCGGTGCCCAGAAGGCTGAGCAGCCCCGACCGAGGCGGGAGCAGGGAGCGGGGCTCACCGGCAGGCCGGGCCGGCTGGACGCCTGGTGCGGGGGTGAGCCGGCCGCTGCCGGAGTCCTGCTAGGCTCTCTCCTGCCCTCCGGCTCCCCACTACGATCTGCAGCTTCCCCGTGTTCCTCACACACGTCTCCAGATCTTGGCTTTCCCCCTGGCTACGGGCTTGCGTTTTCCCGCAATCACACGCTGCAATGCTAACCGCAAGGGATTTCCTCCGTGAGATATCAAGCTCATCGACCCACCTCACCTTAACAGACTTGCGAGACACTTCAGTATTGCATGGATTCTTTAAAAGAGTTCCGTTTAGATTTGTAAACTGTCAGAAAAAGAGAGCACAGACCGAAGCGTCTGTGCCCTGTGGCTCTTTTCCTTCAAATTAGCAGCTTATAGCTGGAAATGAAGGAAGAGTTTTGCCACCTTCGTTGCAATTAAGGAAAGTTCCCTAGATCCGAGAGAAAAGTGACTAACAAGTCCCTCCACCCGAGCACCAACTGCGGCTGCTCCTTCGCCGCAGCCTCAGGGCACTCCAGTGCCGTTTGCCCCGGGCCGGGCAATGTCCCCCGCTTCACCCCGAGGTGGCCGCGCCGAGCGGCGCCACTCAAGGAAACGAGCGTCCCGCCTGCCGCGCACTGCCCGAGCTGCGGCGTGAACGAATGCGGGAAGGGGCTGCAGCAGAGAGCCGCCACCCTCGGCCTGGGAGCCAGCCCAGCGCCTGCCTTTACACCCCTAATGTGCCTACGGGGCGCGGGGTGCCGGGGGAGCCCGCTCTTCCCTTCCAACCGCGCTCTCGCCCGGTATGAGAACGAGTGACGGGGGAGCTCTGCAGGACATGCCGGGCGTGTAGGGCTGAGGACTCGTACCCCGAAGCACGAATCGTTTTAATTACAACGATTTACGTAAATTAGCAAGATAGCATCCTTTCTGCCCCGCCAGGCTCCGACCTAGAAGTAAAACATCATCCACCCACGTAGGACACCATCGCCTCCCAAGCGCTCAAGCGCTCTCCAAGTTCCTACGGCCGGCAGAGACCACATGCGAGTAAAGACCTCAACAGAACCGGGAAGACAGAGCCGATTCCGAGCGCACTCCCCGTGAGCTTCCTAACGAGCACCGCTCAGTCCCAGCCCCGCCACGTTCATTCCCCAGGACGGCGGTGCTCATTAATTAGCGACTGTCCTTCGGACAGAGCGGGGTGCCATTTTCCTCCTAAATCCAAACTTTGCCTCTCAACACACACTCTTATCTTCGTGTGTCAGTGTTAATTAAAACTCCAGTAAATGCGTAGGGAGCACCCTCTGCTCCGCGGCACAAGGCAGTAGCTCCCGCCGGCTGCTGCCACACGAAATGGTGCTCAGGGAGCAGAGCCTTGGCGGGACCGCACGGGGCCCCGGTGCCGGCCCCCAGCTCCCGCCCTCGCTCCCCGCCGCTAGGCTAAAGCCAAAGGCAGGTCAGCCCGTGACAAAACTCAGCCCGGCCGGCAGCTGGGGTGCTCGGCTGCGGGCTTAGAGTTTTCTGTGCAAGTAACTGAAGGCTGCGGATCTGCTTAGAAAAAAAAGGGCAGACAGTGAAGGGGATTTCGAGTGAAGATAAACAACAGGGGTTTATTGAACTATAAAGGCTGAAAACGCCGTTGAACAGATCGAGGAAACGCATCCTAATACACACGAGCCGCAAACATCCCGCAGCCTGGCTCCAGCAAGCAGAAGGTAGCTCAGATCCTCCTGGCCGCGCCATGAACCTGGCTCGTCCCTGGCGGAATCACCGCAGATGGAAAGCTGCGAGGGGCTGACAGAGCAACGCTCAGTCTTTTTAGGCTTTCTCAAGCCCTGCACTGCTACCTACGGGGCTCAGCAGGGCGCTCTCTGGCAGAGGGGTCACAAATGGGGCCCAGGGGCAGGAAAGGGCCAAATCCTGTCTCTTTCCCTCCTGCAAACAATCCTATCATCTTTTCCTCTGACCTCAAAACTTTGCCAGCCAATATGCGCCAACACTTAAAAAGAGTTTCCATGCTTGAGTTCGTACTTGGCCCGTGAAAGAGCCTTTCGGGGTTCGGGGCTGTCTGCCCGCTCCCAGCACCTTAAAGGGTGGCCAAAAGGTGGCCCACCGCCCGAGGCAGCCCCGGTAGCCTTGCCGAGGCGGCGTCCTTCCACCTGGACGTGGCTCCTCGGTGCGGCGGAACGAGGCAGAAGCCTACGAGGCAGATACCGGGGCAGCTGGGAACTGGGGACGCTGCCCTGAGCCTGCCCGCCTACCGCCCCCTGGGCTCCGCGGAGCTGAACCCCCTCTGCTTCCACAGCCTCTGACGACGCTGTCTCGGTGCCACCCCTGCCCCGTTCCTGAGAAGCAAGCAGGGCGCGGAGGGGGCCGGCAGCAAGTGTTCGGCCGCCGGCGGGGGCTGCCACCTCCCAGCCCCGCAGTGCGGCCTCAGCCGCCGCCGGCGGAGCCGCCGTGGCCTCGGCAGCTGCGCGGCCACCGTGCCCAGGTACAGCACCGCTGTCGCTACGCACCGCCACGCACCGCTGTCATGTATCGAGAGCAATTCCATCAAAGCCTCTTCTTCCTCCAGCCCTTGCGGCTCCCCCGGCCGCCGTGCCCCCTCTCCCCTCCCCCNNNCCCCTCCCCTCCGCCGGAGGGGCCGCCGGCCTGCGCGCAGTCAGCGCGCTCCCGTGACAAATTTCAGGTTTGTAAAGGGACGGGTGAGAGGCATCCACCGTTAGAAATCCCATTATAAAACCAGAGCAGACGCAGTGCTCGTGTGCTCCCCGTCACGGAATCGCTCCAACTAAATCAGCATCTAACAGGAGAGTTTGTCCCCAGTGGGGACAGCAGCTCTCACTTACTCTGCTCCGTGAACAGCTGCACTTCTGCCTCAGGAAGAGCCTTTCAGCCACACCGCCTCTGCGGAGTGACCCTGTTATTTCCTCCTTGCCAGCGTTTCGCTGGGATCCAGAAGCCCCCCAGTTCCCCGGCCGAACGGGCCCGCGCAGTTGCCCCTCGCAGGGGTCCCAAGCCCCCGCAACCTCCCACCCCCCGAAAGACGAAACGCTCCAAGATCTCTGCGCTTTGTCAACGCAACGGAGTATTTGACAGTCACAATTACCTGTAAATATTCTGACCGTTTTGTATACGGGACACTTTTTGCCTTAAGCCTGGCAAGCCTCACACAAGCGGAACTGCAACACTACCGCAACTTCACCGCGGCAGACGGCAAAATTCCGCGCTCCGCTCTCGGCATTGAGTGCGATCTTCCCCGGCACCGCAGAACCCAGGAGCGGGAGAGAGAGCTACCACTTCCCTCTCTCCGCACCGTGAAACGCAAGAGCTAAACACTCGATTTAAAACGCTAACATTTAGGCGAATTCAAATCAGTCACAGGGAAAAAAAAAAAAAAAAAAAGCCTGTTATCAAATCATCCTTTCGGACAGAATAAGCGGGTTCACACGCTGGCAGATAAGGTGCCAGATTTTCTAACATATTGGCATCCGCAGTTTAAGAAAAAATAATCATGAGATCTGAGATGGTCACTACTAGCTAAACTGCGAGATTTCATAATTGGTCTTCCCATTTTTCACTACAACCTCTCCCTTCCCTACCCACCACATCACAATAATTAGCAGCGCGGAATTACCTGTCTGCTTCTTTGTGCTTCCTTCAAGTAAAGAAGGTAGAAGTCACTTCACCTATTAGCTTGTATAAGTAATAAAGAGGTGGTAACTTGGAGCTACCACATTTTGAAGATTGTGTCACATGCTTTAGCATAAATAAGGGTGATATAGCCCTAGCGATTACTGGATCAATTCATTTGTACAACTTATGGCGCCTTTGGTTCTTAGCAGGTATTTGTTCTGTCCCTGGTAACAGCTCTGCACATCCCGCCTCGCTAAGACGGACATAAACAACAGCCGCTCAGTTTCTGGGGCGTCTTTGCGCGCGTTTACCGGGAAAGCCCGTTTGTCAGCCTCTTGACTTTGTATCAACCTATTTTGAATGAGATACGACGGGATTTCTCGGGCTGCAGCATCTCCCTCCGCAGCCAGGACAAGGCGGAGTTGCAGCGGCTCCCGTGGGTGCTCTCACTCAAGAGGGGGTCATGGAGTGCGGCTTTAGTCTCCCCTCACACAAAAGGGACGAATTTGCCCAACTTTCTCAAAGTTTCTCAGCCCTGAGCTTTTCCTAAGTCGCTTTCAAGAGAGGCCGGCCACCCTGACCGTCAGCCCCGAGGAGTTTCACAGAATTGACTCGATCCGATTGAGGGACCGCGAGCGGGCGCCTAGACGCGAGCGGAGCGCACGCCTCGGAGGAGCGAGCTGACGGCACCCCGCGCCCCGGCGGCTCCAGCCCCGCTTGATCGACTCCCAGAGCTCCAGGCACCCACTCGGGCCAGTCTTTGACAGTCGGTCGGCGAGACGGCCAGTGATCCCTTCCCAGGCAGTCACTGCTGCTCCTACTGGCGGGAGCCCACAGCCCTGCCGGCTTGCCGCAATAGGAAAGGAGGGGACACTGAGCTTCGTCAGGCGACGGACTGACGGGGAAGCCTCCACGCAGGTGGAGCCGGGCTTCGACTCCTACGATGTGGGGAGAGGACGGACCGGCTCCTGCCACCCCAGGGGGGAAGAGTTAGTAGCCTCCGGACTTCGATAGCTTTGGCCTCGGCGACTCTCGGCGGCACGGGCGCGACATGACTGCCCGCGGGAGCCGGACCAGGGCAGAGCGGCAGGTGCTGCGGGACGTGGCGCGGCCAGAGGCCAGCACTGCGACACACAGGGCTGGAGGCGACTCCCGTCCTTTCGGTGCCCTCCACCCCGCTCGCACTTGGCGTCACCTCTCGGGCAGGAGGAGAGGAGGGCGGGCGTGGCCCAAGGCTGTGGGCCGGGGCGCGGACAGTAAAAGAACCCTTCCCGGCCCGCTGAGCGCCGCCTGTCCCCTCCATCGTTTCATTTGGACGTTACGAAGGCCAGCCGGCCCTCCCGCACCCTTCCCCGTGCACGCAGCTACAACGCAGGGCCACGGGAGAGGGTCCGTCCCTAGCCCTTGCAGATAGGTAACTCCCCGCACCTGTGTATGGCCGGAGGGCTGAATCCGGGCACCGAGGCAGCCTCCCCCCGGCACTCCGCAGATCACGACTACAGAGCACGATCAGGCCGGCGGCCCGACCCTGTTAAGTGCCCAGGGCACGGGGCCTTCCCACTCTCCCCATGTACTCTCTCTCCCTCGTGTGGACTCTTCCTGGCCTCCCCAAACGTTGCCGCCACTATGACAGCGTGTCGACTCTCCCTGCAAAGGCCAGTCCTTGTAACTGGATGGGAGAGTGCGAGCAGCATTGCTAACTCCACCAATTCCCCTCCTCAGCGTGCCTCTGGCAGGCTATGTCAGCATCTGTATGTATACCAACAAGTGGAAGTGGTTTTCCCAGGTTTTCACAGCCAGGTGTTTTCCTCCGATCAGAAGGCCATGCAGCTCTATCAGCTGGAGAACGGGGTGAGGGGTGCAGGGGGATCGCACTGCCAGTCTGTCTTCAAGAAAGATGGAGGCTTGGATGTCTCTGCTACACAACCCGCCCGGGCCCACCGTTTCTCGCCCCTGTTTGTCCTCCCCCTGCCCACGCCAGAGGTCGCCGGGCCCTGGCCCGTGCCTGTGTCAGGGAGCGGTCAGCAGCCATGGCAGCGGGGCGGTCCAGCCCTCCACCCTCACAGTCCCGGCTGTACTGCGGGGCTCCCCGCCGGAGGAACTGGAGCCCTCCGGCTCGCAGCGTTCCCAAGATCCGCCAAAGGCTGGGAACAGAGGGCCTTGGGAGCACCTCCCGGCACATTTGCCTATGGGGCGCCCACAGACAAACATATTTGCGGACTCCTTTGAAGCGTACGAACCAAACGGGAACCCCGGCGGGCCCCGAACGCCGGTAGAAGCCCGGCTTGAGGCGCGCCGGCCCAGCGGAGCTCGGGTGCTCCGGCCGAGCCCGCAGCGGCACAGAGGCTGCTGCCCCCCGCCTCCTCCAGCGCTCAGCCCCGCTACCGCCGGGAGAAGCCGAGCGCCGGCCGGGCGGGCGGAACAGGAGGTGCTGACGAGGACGAGAACCGAATAAATCACTTTCTCAATTTTCACCTTGATTATATGGTCCTGCTTTTATAGGCCTGCCCGGCAGCTTGTGCACACACATTTACACCACTTTCGAAAGCTTCGACAGTAAAATCCCAACGAACTCCCAGCGCCTGTCCACACCCCCAAAGCAAACAGGGGAGTGCAGCACTGGGCCGGCCCAGCCCGACTCTGCGGGCTGCACCCTGAGCCCTGCCACCTCCCCTCCGCTGCCCGACAGCCCTCGGCATCACTGCGGCCTTGGGTGGCTTTCACCTTGGAAAGAGAGAGAGAGAGGAGAGGAAGTCTGAAGTCTATTTATATTAATATATTCTCGATTAAGTCAATGTACAACGTCTGCACAATGTAGCAGACCCTTCCTCTTAACATTTCCCTCATTTCTGCCAAGACAATTCACTCACTGCAGCTAAAACAAGCTTCCTGAAGCCTTCGCAAAAATTAGAAACAACAGCTAACAAAGAATCAAAATAGGAGGTAGGCTTCATGGGAAACCAGGCATGTAAAGTAACTGTGCAACTGCCAGGCTGGATTTCTCTTCCCTATATTCATGGCTGATGGATAACACACAACTCATTTCCACAAGTTCTTAAAGATTTGGCCTAGGCTGCAGCTGGCCATCTGAGTGGGCATGTATAGCAGTATAAAGCCATCGAGTGGCAGTGGGGTGACATTTCTCTTGGAGATGGCAGTGGGAGCCCCTGGTAGCTCACAATTCAGCCTGTGCCCCCCAGTTCTGTATAAACAAGGATTTCCTAGGAAGATGATAAAGGGTCTGAGGACATTTGCGGTGTGTACCCTCTCAGGGGGAATAAGACTCCTACATTTTTTTACTCTCCAAGCAAAAAAAGGGTGGATTATACAATGGAAACCTCTTGGTGATTCCCATTGCAACAAAGAAAAACTATGCTAGTGCCCACAAATTAACACGTTTCCTTCTGAGATAATTACCAATGCCTGCAAATAGCACCAGCGACTTTTTCTGCCCCCTCAGTTTCCTGTAAATCGAATCATACACAGTCATGATACATTCACAACTCTCTCTAAAAACTTGTAGATGATGGTTGAAACAAGCAATTCTTTAAAATTTACAAGAAAGACCTGAAGTACAGAGGTGAAAGGGATCAGTAAGTTCCTGCCAGCAATGAACAAGGAGAAGGGTAGAGGAAGGCAGTCCTGTCATTTCTGCCCCGGTGTGACCTGCCATAAGAAAAGTTGCAAGATGAACTGTCTCATTAGACAAGAAAGAATGAACCGAGAAGGAAAGCAGATATAAATGGGCCACCTGCAGCAAAAAACTCATTGTCATGACTCGTAGTCCGACACGAGACACAAACCATGAGAAACCATGTGTCACTATTCCTGGTGTTCATAAACGCCAGTGTTCAGGATGCCAAAGGTGATTATTACTGACTGTAAGAGATATCGGGGATACTTGAGATACCCTGGATTTAACTGTATTCAGAATCCTAGCTCAACTGTTGACTTATGTCCTCCATAATTAAATACCGACAAAATTTTAGTTGAAGAAAGAGGTGAGGTTTTTTGGTGGTTTATGGTTTTTACTTTTGCCTTAAGCAACAGCTAATACAGACAATATTAGGCAGTTTGCTCCCTTTTCTTTCAGTAGCTCCTGTTCAGCATGAATTGAAGTGACCACAGTAAATAATTTGTCTTTGGGTCAAGGTCATGATCCTGTGTCAGCCTGAACACAGCACTGCCTTTGAAGCCAACAGGAGTCTTACACAGGCACAGCTAAGGGATTGTACTACTAGTTTGTAATGCAATCTGGAATGTCTTAGAATGAGAAATCATTCTAAGATCTGAAGTTATTGTCCTGATACAGCCTATTTGTAAATGGCAAAAAAATTATTGGTACCACGCCTGCTGTTCTCTCTATATTCCCATGAGATCTCTGCTCTAGAAAAAGTGCCTAAAAGTTCTTGGGTAATGGCTGCTTTTGTGCACTTTCTATTGTGCTCGCTATTGCTCCTAGAAAAGTAAAGTTGTTCAAAGATGCATTTGGTTTTCCTTACTGCTTTGCAAAAGGTTTTTGTTTGGTTGTTGGTTTTTTTATAAACAATTAAAAATAGCTTGTCCTCTAAAAAGATGCCTTTTCAAACCACTAGAACAAGCAAAAGCAGGGGAAACAGCCTTTGAAAGAAAAATTACTTTGGACAAGTTTTGAATTTCAAACACAGCCTTTGTTTATATTTCACTGACAAAATGCCTCTCAAATATTCTTTGAAAGGTGATTACATTAGGCAGGGGCTATTTTAGCAATTTCACATCTCATAGCACTATTGTATACAGGGATCTGTCCACCCACTTCCCTTGCTGCAGTCACAGCTCCTCGAGCCTTTACTCAGCTATCTTTCATCACTTCTAAAGTCATGATGACTTTCTTTTCTTGCAAATTGAAGTCAAACTTTTCTGTATCACCAAGGTTTCTCTAGGACTTCTGGTGGGCTGCAGAATCACTTTAGGCCTGTTGGTGATGTTCCGTTTGAAGGTTTGCTGCAATACTTTGCTTAGAGTTGGGCAGAAAATGCTTTCCTGGTTTAACAAAGTTTTAGGATAACAAAACCCAATTTCCATTTCAAATCTCAACAGAAAGTTGAGATTTTGAGAATTTCATAATTATAAGGGCAAAAAAGTTATTTGCACTGCAAATCCTTTCCAAATTACATATCCTTCCTTCTCCATTCTATTTTTCCTGTAATTTAGGAAAAGAACACAAAGCCCCTCCCACAAAGGCACTGCACAGCCATGATAAAGCAGCACATCCAGTTATTCCCACCATCAGCTCAAGTAGTGAAAGCTTCAATACCCATTTCAGTTCTAGAGTGACAGGAAAGCTCTTAATGTTTTTACGTTCTGCATAGTCTCGGTACCACCATATTTCAATTTTCTGGCTACACTTGTCCATCTCCACTGCAATAAAAACTAAATTTGTTGACATGTTCGACATTTTTTAATACTCTTTAAATATTTTTAAAACATCTTTATCAAGACAAATTCTGTACCGGCTTGGGATCCATCAATGTGGGAAATACCTTGCATTTTTGGTAATGTTCCTAGGCCCCAGAACACAATGGTCTGTGCCACCAGACATTGAAACTGATCCTTGGCATGAGTTTGGAGTCAGCCAACAAGCACTGTCTGAAACAGCTCTTGGCCATACCTCCAGAGCTGACTGAAGCCAGACTTCAATGCCAATAGGCAATTCACCTGAGGCTATCTTGTTTTGGTGGGCAAGGCAGTAAAGCAGTGTCAGTGGAGGCTGTTGTGGGCAAGCTACAGAACCTCGTGGCAGAACCGTTCTGACGCACCAGCACAGACAGTGCGTCTGCCAGTCCTGCATAAGAAAGGTGGAGCAGCACGAGGCAAACATCAGCGCTGGTTTTTGAACTCCAGGCTCCTGCACAGTGCGTAAAAATGCACAGTGCCATGCACATAAACGGGCTGAGGATGAACAAAAATGGCCACTCAGTGTTGCTCTGATGTGCTTCTGTATGGCTGTACCAAAGCAGATGAAATCAGAATTTTGTTCTTTGTTGTGCTATCAATATTTAATTCTTCATGTCATTACAACATCTGTCCTTTCTCAGGGACAGCAGTTATGTATGTCTAGAGAAAACATACTACATACCTACTTCAGTAGTTTTGTGAACACAGGTAAAACCCCAAAACTTCTATTTTTCATCAGACATAGACAAGACAAAGGCTTCATTGGCCTTTACTTCTCTGTCAATGTTCTCACCACTCAGATAATCACTGGCAACCACTTACATCATCAGATCTTTTTCTTAAACGGATCCATTCTAAAATTATCTCAGAGACTTTTGATCTATTATTTCTCCTGTCATACTAGAAGAGACAGACTAGTGTGCATTTTTGGGCCCTGATTGCAAAGGCTGCAGAAACTTTGCTGTGGGTCTTCACTACATGCAGTTCTTCATTTTCTTTTATGGTTCATTAGAAGGATTCCAGAATTTGATGGACGAGGAGGGGGTCTGAGATAGGAGGTGCTAGGTATCTCAGACACTTAAAAGCACATAGATTCTCAGTAAAGCAAGATACAATAAGAATTAGGAGTAACACATATGACATTTTTCCTTCCAGTGTTATAAAAGCAGATGAAATGCATTCCACATATCCAAGTTTGGACCTATTCTTCCCCTCTGGAGCACAAGTCACTGAAGATAGCAAACCCACACCAACTGAAATCTGGCCTTAAGACATCAAGAATGACCCAGAGTCAGCAGTGATATGAAGGGTTGTGTATGCCCCACACAATAAGAGCCAGAGTGGTCTGGGAAAGTTTTACCAGATATGGGGAACGGCTTAGTAAGGATGAAGCTACAAAACGAGTAACAGAACTTGTCCTCTGAGATGCAGTAGTGATATTTGACAACTTTCACATGAGCACTTACTTATTAATGTCTGGTGGAGCTCAAGGCTCATTAGCTCCTATTTTAAAGATATGGTCTAAAGGTTAGTGCACGAACTGGCTACTCGGAGGCTTGGGCTACAGACAGAGCTTTGCTCCAGTTCTCTTTCTACAGAGAGATTTTCTTGAGTGGGGTTTTAGAAGTATGTTATTAATCCAGGAGAACAAGACTGACTAATAGTCTGCCAGACACATCCTCCCGAGACAAAAGCACAACTGAGAACCTCTCAAGTCACCTCTTATTTTTCACATCTGTAAAAGGAAACAAACCTGATCCACACAGCAATCAGAGAGATCTGTAAGGATCTGTTTGCTGGAAATTATAAAGTCTTAACACTGAACTTGCTAAGGCATCTCTTACCCTTTCTCTGTCTAAGGAGGAGCCAAGTGCCTGCAGAACAGTCACACTTCTGTTCTGCATAGAGGCAGACTTGAGAAAGGCACCAAGGATCCTGCTGTCCTGCTTCCCAGCTTCTTACCCTCACATGCACTGAGGGTCATTTAGTGCGAGAAGGAAAAGAGGCAAGGAGCTGAGAGATTGCCCAAGGCTATGCAGCGGGTCACTGGAAGGTTCCCCAGTCATTCCTGATTCCCTATTCTGTGCATTCTTCCAGACCAGTCTGCTTCGCAATCTGGGAGAACTTTTCCAAAATGCAAGGCAGAATCCAGACTCTCAGAACATGTTGAATGATCTGCAAACTTTCTGTATTTAGGATCATTTAGAACTGTTAGTTGAGACACAAGTATTTGGATTATTATAAAAAGAGACTGAGAAAATGTGAAACGTATAGAAATTCCCTAGGAAAAATAGCATGTCCTTATTATCTCTTCTTTCACACATTTCAAATGTTTTAAAACTTCATTCGGCCCATCACCTGGTTTGAATCAGTGATCAACTCAACATGGAAAAGAAGCTTCAAAAACAGGGCTGAATCTCACATGCATCAATGCCAAAAGTCCCATTCCTACAGCTGCATTAGGAGTAGCTTCTGCACTGTTACACCAGTAACTAAGCTAAACTTCGCCTTCCAATGATTTTGAGAACCAATTTGCTGAAGGTTTCTTGACAATCAATATAGTCGTATTTCCTTTTTACATTGACAAATGTTGCTGTAGAGAACATTCAAACTTTGAATAAGCATTCAGATGATTCCCTTCTCATCTATTCTGTTTCTGAAATCTGGGATTTTTGCAGCCTGATACAAACAAAAACAACCTTGTTGATAAAGTCAAATAGAATTTAGAATAAGTAACACTATAAAAAGAGTTTTGCCCAAGCTTTCAGCCTTCTGTTGTATTTTGGGTTATTCCATCAGGCCTCCTTAACTCAATGAATCATTTCTGTCTAACACGAAACTACTTTTGCTGTTTCTAAATCAAAGGAGTTAAGGAGCTGTAGGTATCCCCATAAGCACCCCCTTCTACACAGGGAATAGCAGTAGCCAATATGAAAGAGAAGAGGTTTTAAGCAAACTTGGCAGGCGCATTGACTGCTGTGTCCATCCTGCCTTCCCTCAGCTCATGAACTACAAAAACACCAAACAAAGATTATCACTGCAAAAGAAAATAAAAAATAAAGAAAAATCAGGTAACCCTGACGAGAGGGGAAGGGTTGGAAAAGGCCATCTTCCACACAATGAAGAAATTCCCACTTGTTTACCAGTCTCTACTGCAAGATGAATAATGTTCAGCTACGAATAAACTCAGAAAGCCTGGAAGAACGTAGGACACTGGCCTGGGATCCAAGACCTCCATGGCTCCTTGACAGACATGCAGAGTTTTATTCCCCCGGACTGTTCAATAGGGTAATAAATGAAGCCACTCAGGCACCCTTCAGACAGCACTGCCTTACTGTGGTACCTGCCTTGAAGGCATCATCGGTTTTCTTTTTTGTGCAACTGGCCAAGCTGCAAATCTTGGATAAACTCCTCAGCATTTGCAAGTCTCCAGCATGTGTTCACCTTGAATTTAGATGGATACTATTGTTTTTGCTGAATTATTCTCTTGCAGATCCTGCTGCCTTAGGTGTTTGAGACATTCCGTTTAAACAGGTGGCTATAATTAATTATTCAAAGTTATTTTTAGGAATTTGGATTTTTTTTCCTGACAGTGCATTAGTTATAAGTATTGTACAAAAATAAGGCAATTGCATGCTGTTTGGGGTATTTGTGATTAAAAAAACATGCTCTAGCTCATTGTAATGTTTCTGTAGGCTGGCATCCTTTGTGAGAAATTTACTTCTTGTAGCTGCTTTAGGTTTATGTCAGTTGTATATTTTAAGAACAACATCCGCTAAAGCAGTTTCATGTGAAAAATGGAAATATACTTACTTCAAGAAAGTATTTCTACTCTCATCTTCTTTCCATTCTCAGCACGTCTTTAACAAATACTTGGTTGCTAGTGAAAAAGGTCCAGAACCGTCAGTCAAGAAGATTACTAAAAAACAATTAGGGAGGCAGCAGATGAGGGTGCTGCAAACTATTGTTCTTACAAGCAGCAGCATGAAGAAATAGGAAGAATAACAGAAGCTAAAACACACATAGAGAAACCATTATTCAGAACGTATAATACACTGTATTCTTGAACTTGTAAAGAAGTGGGCTGAATCTAGCCTTCAGCTAAAAAAAAATCTTGAAAAGAGAAGATAGGAACCTGCAGTGTGCAGGTCAGGAGCCATCCAGTTCCCATACAGCTCCTACTGTAGGTAGGAACAATGGGGAAGGTAAAGAGATCTTTGCACTACTGGCCTTTTCCCTGTATTCCCCCAGCCAGATGAGGTATTTGAAGACAAACATCATTCTAAAAACAACTGTTTCTTCACAACATATTCTAGACATCACTTTTCATTTGACATGATTTTTTCAGTTAAAATGTAACCAAATTAAAATCCAAATTATTTAAAAGTGAGGCCAACAGCTACAAACAAACAAAAAAAGAGGAAAAAATCTCACCAAACAAACCAACCCAGAAAAACACACAAAAATATTTACTCTTTGATTTCAGTCTATATCTCATTTGTAATACATTAGGCTAACCTTCTCCATTTTTTTTTTAAATTCTATTTCTTTAACCATCACAAAAATATTTTAATCTGACCTTAAGTGCTTCTTTTCCTGGATGGAGTGTTTGTTTCCTGATTCACAAAATTTATTATTCTCACCAAGCAGCCTGAGCTAGCAAGGGCTGAGCTCAAATAGAGCCCCTGGCCTATACTATGGTTCTGTGTCTCTGTGGGCAGGGCATGTAAGGGGAAGCCCCACGTGAAGTTGATCATGGTCTGTAAACCCTTTTGGCACTCGGGGCCCTGACAATTATTGATCTAGCACTAAACTGTGGAAAGAAACTGAAGAGTAAAATTGAAAAAGAAATGTTGGTGTTCCGAAAGCAACGTGTACTTTTGCACTCACCGAGTGCTTGGACCAGGTGAGATGTGGAGGACATGTGCATACCCATGTTTGTGCTTGGGTCGAAAGGCACCACACAATCCATCTTCAGCCTCAGTGTTAATAAATCTACCTGAGGGGTTTTCTTTGGTAGTGTGAGCCCTGGAACTTCATCCCAATAGATATCAATCGTAAATGCTATGGAGGCTAAGACAGACTTGGGTCAGTGGTGCGTGATGCCCACTATAACACCGAAAATCTGAGATGAAATCCTGTGTCCCTTCACTCAGGCAAGATTTGCCACTGCTTTCCATGGAGCCAAGATCTGGCCTCAGGCAAAAGCAAAACTGCAGAGGTTACGATATATGCTCTTCCACTCCAACTCCCAGAAACAAGACCTGCATGGCAGATGTATTATTATTTATTAATATGCAAACTTGCACAAACCTTATAATCTCAAATGATAGCTGAGTGCTTTCCTAGTTGATAAATCATATTTGAAGAGTTTTTCAAATACAGTTTAAACTGTTTTTTCTTTCCAGAGTAAAATGGGATGTCAAAGTATTAACTCTAAATAGCAAGAACTGTTCTTTCCAGATATACTGGACACACACCAGCTTCAGTTAGCAAAATCTGGTCAGTTTTACAAAGCAAACCTTACCTGGACTTGTACAGCGAGTTTGGACTTTCCACACAAAAAGATGTGTATATTGGTTTCTTTATACGGGAAAACAAGATTTCTGAAAGAATTCTCTAAAAGAGAATATTAGGAATTTGTTGTGGCACAGGAGACAGGATTACGTAATATAAGAACTGTGGGATAATTAAAAGAAAAATCAAATACATCAGTAGAAACAGATTTAATTCACTGCTGAAAGTGTGTGTAAAACATAATTCTATCTTTTGTTTTTCTTTTCTGAAAGATGGAAAATCTACTTGTAGATTGTCTTGGCTAGCACCTGGCAACGGTTTTGCCATGGGAAAGATGAGGCTTTTGTCCTTACCTGGCCAGCCTGGGACATGCCTGTGTCATGAAATACAGCCAAGACAGTCTTGTCCTACTCTCCCCACCATCATTTGAGCTGATTTGTTTTCATCCTAGAACTGCTGGTCAAGTGTTAATTGTGAGACCACGATGAAGCCTGACAGTTGTCTCTCATGCACTTACACTTTGCAGGAAACAAAAGCTGGATCTTACAAATGCTCTGGGAAACCGGTATCCCTCTGTTGCAAACAGGAACCGGGGGAACTGAGTCAGCTGACACTTTCAAGGAGGAGATGAATGCCCTCATCTCACGGCCACACACCCCCTTCAGTTCAGAGATGCAAATGCCACTGACAGCAAT
This sequence comes from Mohoua ochrocephala, assembly GCA_013398855.1. Classification (NCBI taxonomy): domain Eukaryota; kingdom Metazoa; phylum Chordata; class Aves; order Passeriformes; family Acanthizidae; genus Mohoua; species Mohoua ochrocephala. The sequence continues at coordinate 20,919 of VZTA01008203.1, forward strand.
GTCCTCCAGAGGACCAGTACAGCAGAATTAGAAGGCCACTGAAACAGATGACTTTTCCCATAATTTTTCACAGTTGCTTTTTTATTTTTTTAACCTGGCATCTGTTCTCCCATGTGTGCATACATATAAAGGCCGCTAACTCTAGCCGTTTCTTTAGGCACATTTCTATGATGGGGATGGAAAAGACCTTTTCTTTGGAGAAAAGGACATCAAGATCTGAAGCACCAAACCTTCTCTTGCTTTCAAATGCCTTGAACTGCTGCAGTTACGTGACACAGCCAGACAACTGGCTTAGCTGGCTCATCACACTCATTCACAGGTGAAAAGGTAATGGCTTAAAAGAGAGAATAAAATTCACAACTTGCAAAGCACCTCTGGGTCTTCAATATACTGTGTACATCATTTGTACACATGTTTGTGAGATGGGGAGGCAGGCCTGGGAGAGATATAGAACAAGTAGGAATATAATTAAACCTAAAAACTAATAAGGTGAAAGATCTATAGGAAGCTAATATCACCTTGTAGTTTCGCAAGTTATTTTTAAGGACTGTCTAAAATCAGTGAGAATTTGATTGTGGCATTCACAGTTGTGATACTAATCACTGGGCTCAGCTACAACACAAATCTGGCCTCAGGTTTATATTGATTGAACATCTATTCAATCAATAAAAAAGCATAACCCATTCCTTTATTTCATCTAGTCTCAGAGTCTGCTGTCCCATACATTACATCTGAATCGAAGCACTGCAGTTTATGCTGTTTGCAGCAGGAATGGCTCGATGCACAAAGAACAGTGTGGTTCTACCACCTTTCTCACACTGTGAGCTGAGCCGCTGGTGCTGCTGTGCTAACCAGCAGGGCCAGATGCTGCATGAGAAATTCTTCTGATAAGAACTTGTGACAGCATTTTCCTCCTGGTCAAAACTTGCAGCGAAAGGGGGTAGGGGCAATGGGACCAGTAAGGAGTATTTGCATAGCAGCAAGCACTTGAAGTCGGTGGCTTTTGGGCCTTGGCACCAGGAATTTACAACCTGGGCTGCGTTTGGATTGCATGACAAGGCCCTGAGTTTGGATTCAGTCCCAGCAGGCTTATCAGATATGCATGGAAATCCCAACAGATACGAAGAAAAATCTTTGTTGAATTAGGCAAAGAGAGTATTAATTTTTTAACCGTCACTCCAGCTCTCTTAAGTGTCCAAAGAGCTTATTCTCTTATAAAATTAACACACAAAACTAGCAGAAGTTGCTTTTACAAAATATACTTGATCTGAACAAAATGAAGAAAGATACAAAATGAAAGAAGATAAAAAAGACAGAGAAACAGAATAAAGGCTGCTATTCCTCCTCCTCTTTTGTGAATATATCTTACAGTTTATTATCCGTGTCAATTTTGTGCACCTCATGAAATTAAATTAAAGTTGGTAGAATACAGTGAATGAAGAACACAACAGCTTCACTTTCCCGTGGAGGTGCATGCATGTGCATGCAAGAGTGTACATTCCCACACACAGGCACCCTCAAAGAGAAGGGAGAGAAGCAAGGGCTGTGAGCAGGACTGCTGCTGGACAGGGCTCACCCTTGTCTTCACTCTTACCAAAATTTATTCAAAGCCTGAGTCTTTGAGACATCCTTCTTTAATCCTGCAATAGAAATCACAACCTTGAAGTTCTGACAGCCAAGGAAAGGATGGGTAGGGAGCAGGGGCAGGTTTCAATGGAAATGATCTGCCTTCAGTCAGAAGGCAGGAATGCCTTTTGTTTAATTGCCAGGAGTTTTGGCTTTATAGCAAACATTTTAAGGGACTACTACTAAAAGCAAGGGAAAAGTAGCTTCAATTCTGGAAAACACAATAGGGCAAACAACCCAGGACAATCTGGATCTCCTTTCAAAACTAAGATACATGGGGTGTTTCCCCATAGAAACAGACAATGGATAAATGTAATGGATAAATATTTTTATGGGAGCGCTGCCTATGTAGTGCTGATGAAGCCCTCCATTTTACATCCCAATAACAAGGATGTATTCCAGAGGAAGGTATTCCGGAGACTGCTGTGGAGTCTGCCCTGGAATGTCTGTGTGTAGCAAAGCAAATGATTGCCCTGAGGGGATTTTCCCACTGCTCATAAAAAATGTCACAGCCTAGCCTTGTCCCATCTGTACTGTGCTTTCTCAGGGCAACATCAGTGCAACCCATTTGGAGAAGCCTGTGCTGTAAATAGTGATGTTTAAACGCTACACGGAACAGTGGCAATTTTTTTCCCCATTTAAAATGTTAAGAAATGAATATATTAAAAGCAGAGCACAATGTGGTGCTTTACCCATAAAAACGTAGCAAGGCCAGATCAGCAGAGATTCGGAGCCTGTCTTCATTTAAAGGGAAAGGTTCAGGAAAACAGGGAATCAGCTGGAGAAATGATGAGTGCACTTGCATATACTCACACAAACCACTCAGTTTCTACTAGAATTGCAGCCAATAACTCTGCCCTGCCTGGCCCACCTTGTTTCCTTACCGGATGTAGGGAGATCTGAGGTTTGGCACAAGAAGTACTCCCAGCAAGGGAGGCCTAGGACATGTTAGGGTCCAGGCATACCCATATGTGTGCCCCATGGTCCCTCTGTCACAAAACCCATTGGATCTAAAGTGGAAGAGCAAAATAAGTGTGGGTCTGTGATGTCTCTTCACTTCCAGCAAACTCTGGAGTGCAACTAAAAGCTTCCTCTTAGAACAGGCTGTAGGATATGGATGCAAATTTAGCATGTCTGAAAAGGAGAATAAACTCAAAGCTGTACAGCACTCCCAGGATGACATGAGAGGCCAAGATCCTCATCAGGCCTGCCTCTATAGACCAGGATACTTGAAATGGGCTATGGGAAACCTCGTCCTGACAAAACCTTCCAGGTCTATCTATTGGCTAAAGCATTACTCCTGTGTATAATCTGCAAGGCAGCATGGTTCCCTGCAGTACGGTGTGTCCCAGCCCTGCACTGAGCATACACAAAAACTCCATAGGCCCATGCAACTTTCCAATTTGTAGTGGCACTTACACAACAAGTCCAACACGCCCACAGCTATCAGAGGAGCAGCCTACTAGAGCAAAACCACTATTCTAATATTTACAATTGACTGCTTGCTACAATTGCATAGCGGCTGCCAGGAGGCTTTGAGAGGTGCAAGAACAAGGCAATAGCCATAGGTCGAAATATCCATAAGGGAGATAATGAGGGATTATTTGTTTTATACCCTTTGACTTGTATCTTTTCACTCCCTCCTTCCTGTACAACATAATGCTGTCCATGAATCTCCAATCACTTTGTCAGAGATTTCCACAGCACTTCTACAAACATTTCCTCGTGGTGTGTCCATTTAGATACAAAATTGGTTAAGTGGAATGTGACATACAAAATGGGCTTGTGCTTTCAGCAAAGTAGAGGTAAGCCTGTACCTTTTGGCCCAATTCACTCAACAAACTTCTTGTTAGTAGGCAAATCAATCTGGACTTGCCAGACTTGGGCAGTCTGTGCAGATGTGACTCTCCAACGCAAAACTTTCTGATTTGGCAATCTAAAACCTCAGGGAATACAGAGACTAATATACACACTCTCTGATTCTTGGAGCCCTTTTTGCCTAGTCTGAAATCCCTGTTTGTCTCTTACTGTCTGCATAAGAGGATGGAACTCCCTGTAGAAATAGAAAATGGGCAGAACTGGAAACAATGGATGCTGACAAGCACACTATCATTATAGGTATTTATGTGCTGAGCATCAAATTGATAGTACCTTCATTTGTAACTTTTGCTCATCTGTTCACTATTATTAAATGAGCTCAGAAACCAGAGGAGATTTGAGAGCGACAGAGTGTAATTACACACTTTAGAAGAAGATATTTTTCATTGTGGTTTTAGAACATAACAACCTATTTAAAAAACAAAAAAAAAACAACAGCAGAAAGAATGTGGGTATTTCAATTCAGCTACATTGCTGTCCTCAGAGAGCAGACTCATTAAAAAAATCTGCTTTTCAGTTTGGTTCTACTAAATGTACAAACAATACAAAGGCTACAAAAAGCTTTTCTCTTAAAATACCCAACTCTGCTTAATGTAGAATTTTGAAAATCCCATATTTAAATAGTGATTTTTTTGTTGTTGATCAACAATCTCATTATTTTTAATTTTGTTGAGTGATCTATCTGTTTACTTTCATAACATCCATCTGTACAGGAATTTGTGTAGTCTAGCTGTAAAGTAGCTGTGTTTTATTTGTTCTATTTGATCAAGCATCAAAAAGCTAAACATTTTATAACATTGAAGTCAGCACTGGCAAATAGGTATATTGAGGATGAGGATCAGCAACAATGGATAAGAAGAGATGTGAGGGGAAACTAGCAATCTTACCCATACTACTATGTGAAATTACTAGCTTCAGCTTAAAGAGGATAGTGTCAAAAATTACTTCTTTAGGAAAAATGTTGCATATTGTTATTATTGGTCCTGTGCAGCGAGGGGGCAACTCACCTTTAGTTTGAAGGTTCCATGTCACATGCTGAGCGAGGTTTTACTCTTCACAGGGATCTTGTGGCTCTGTGCTGCCACGGAGAGCCAGCATCATCACGGAAGTCCCTGGCCAAGGGTAATTTCACTTTGTGTTTTTTGCCACCCTTATCAAAAGTTTATTGTGTTTGTCTCAGTGTAGGATGTGTCTGCAAAAGCAGTGTACTACGGAACTACAGCCTGAAAAATACCAACGTTTGCCTCACACCATTAGGAAAAAAGAAAGCAGCCTCAACAGAAACATGGACTTCCTAAACTGATTCAGCCAGCACATGAGCATCCCGAGATGATTGTCATTTTACAGCCCTCCAGTTACCACAGACACTCTCTTCCCTGCAGACCTCCAGTGCCTCCATTTCACATCGTGCAGCGCCGTGTTGCTAAGGCTCTGCCGTAAGCAGGAGTCTCGATGTGGGACCACTGACTGCAAGAAGACGGTATCTGTTTGCCTGGCAAAGATATTTAGCCCCTGTCATTTGAATACTTTCCCAATTTGTGCAGGGTCTAATGAGCTAATGTCATGATTTGAATTCAAGGAATAATCAGAACTACATTTCAGGTAATAATTTTTTAAGCTACAAAACCTTTCTCCCCATTTCTGAAGAATACAAGAAAAATTGAATGTTTTCAAAGGGAAAGAACTTCTGGGAGGACTTGTGATCAGTGTGTATGGATATTTGTACACAAGTACGGTCCCATTTCAGAGTGAGGCCAAAAGGACTAAGTTTTTGGTCTTTTCCTGGTTATTGCTAATCCAATGCAAATGGAATAGTTCGTCTTTTCCCATCTCCTTATCTTCAGAACTCTCCAACCCAATCCGATACTGGTGACAAACTAACTTAATAAGATGGTGTATATGTATTTCTGGATCAAAATAAAGTAAAACATTAAAAGCATTTATTGCGTTGAAATTTTCTATGCCAATTTTCTGCTAAGAAGTAGAGATTCAAAAGGTCAGGGCTCTTGCAATACAGAGTTAGTGGTATATTAGTTACAGTAATTCAGCCTGAAAATTCCAGGAGAAACAAACACAGTGGAATGCCATGAATTACAGGAGGAGACCACAGCTTTAATCAGCTCTTGGGAAAAGAGAAACATGCACTTGGTTATTGACAGTTGATAAACTCTATTATGAGGTCTGAAGAAACTAGGAGTTCTAGGATTTTTTTCTTTAAGTAAATAAGCTTTTGTTTTCTTGGTTCTCCCCCCCGCCCCCGGTTACGGAGACTTTTTTTCCTCTTTACTATACTGATACACTTTTAAAACTGTTACCACCGTTCCTGGCATTCAGGTTTTTCAGACCCTCACTGGACTGTAAAGACTGGGATGAGTATGTCTCTAAGTGATGTCTTGAAATGGAGTCCAGGAAGCAGAGGAGATCCTGAGGTGATTGATTCTGTACAGTGGAACTGTACTGATTACATAAAGGTCTTAAAATCCAAGGTCTGACTGAAGTCTTTAAAAGGCAATTCAGTCAAGGCTTCTAAGTCAGCTTAATGTGTTTGTTTTCAGGAAACACCTATTTCCACAATTCCATCACTGAGGAACTCATCACCGACTTCATCTCTTTGTAAAAAACTCTGCTCTGAAATGTAAGTCATTATTAAAGAATGAAGATAGAGGAGGAACGGGCATACACTCCACAGCTTTCTCCATGCCATCATTATCATCAATATATTAAGCCAATACAAAGTAATGGCCAAAACCAGAAGCTGTGCCTTAATGTATTATTTGAGTTTGCATAGAGCCTGAAACACGAGCTTGGAGAGGTATAAATGCCCCATTCATTTCCAAGGTTTGATTACTCTACAACTTTAAAGCTAGCATGTTGATGTTACATTAAATTGCTAATTATATCAGTGAATTTCATTACGTCAAACAACCTCCTATGACTGTCCAGAGTGAAATAGGAGAAGTCTAAAGAGAGAAAGCAAGCAAACCCGACTTTATTTATAGGTGGGGTTTTTAAAAGTTTCATTATTTTCAAGCCAATATAGTGATATTTCTTCCTTTTGCAATTGATTAGTATTTCCAAATGTTTTATCAATATTTTCTAACTTGTCCAGAAGCATTAGAAACTCATACACGATACCAGAAAATTGTGTGAATGCCAGAAAATGAAACAAATAAGGAATTACCAAATCCAGGAACATCACAAAGACATGAAAGGAGGAAACCAAGTCAGTTTGACCATCTCTTTTTTTATATCATCTTCTGGCAACTAATTCCATAGGACAGGCTTTTTTTTTTTTAAATAATGTTTCATTACATTGCCTTGCAAAAAACCAGCAAATACCAGCTGTCAGGTTTTCTCCTCTTTAAGCAATGCTGCCACAATTCCTTATCAAGTAATTGCCCTCACAAGCAGGTACTGGAATAACATGGGACAAAGAGTTTTGTTGTGTTCCTTTGAAAGACATTTGAGTCAGAGGTTAAAGAAATCACTGCTCCAGAGGCTCTTAAACATGTCATTGTCGTAATATAAAAACTGACTTACTAACTTAGATTATTTGGAGAGTTAAGTGCTTGTGTTATTGCAAATTAAACTAATTAGTATCATTTCCTGACAGCTGCAGTGAGCGATAGCAATTCCATGATTTTTTCTTCAGCCGCTCATGTGGGATGAAGAGAAGAGTGGAGACAGCTTTGTGATTTAATGGAATGGGATCAGTTTATCATCGTAAGGGCACATCGTTCCATTCTTAGCACAACTCCGCTGTTTCCTCTGCTCCCTCTCCGTTCATCAGCTATTATTGCACTATTAACTTATTACATGGAAGCCAGGGGAGACAGATGGAAGTTGCTGGGAACTTCACAAATAACCAGACAAAAAAACTACACTGGAATTTGCTTGAAGTATTTCCTTTTGGAACTGCTGTAGATTATATTCGCCATCCTTTTAACCAAAATTGTTGCTGCCAGTAGAAGATACAAGAGCCCATTTCAATACCATAACTGGTTTAATTGTTCTAAAGGCAGAATTGTGAACTAGTGATGATTGAAGTCTCCAGCTTACATGAATAATTGTGTAAAAAGGGAAAGTTACAGTATTTAATTGGCAGGCATTTAGCAAATCACTTGCATTTATCATGTGTGGAAAATGTGTACCAATCATGGCGGTAAAACCATTGTGCTTACCGCTGCCCAGAATTTCCATAGGATTACGTGAGGAACAATAGCAGACAGTCCCAACAAACTCTAATAAAATGTCATACAGAAAACGAAAAGTAATCTGATCGGTAAGGAAACGTCTAAGATTTCTTTAGAAGAGCCAGAATGAAATAAAACTCTTGTCCATCTCCCACTTCACAGAAGCCCACACAAATGGATAAAATTACTCTGAATTCAATTATTCTGGAATTCTAACTTTCTAGAGACCATTGGGTCGTGCTTGAACTTTTCATTAGATCACTTTGGTCAGATTTATGGTCTACTTATATTACTAAACTGGCTCCAAAGATTTGCTCTATCTTGGAGCCATTGGAATAGACTGTAGCTTTGTGGTTCACAGACTGGATTAATGTTTTCAGCTACTAATTAATTGCTGATCACCAGCATGGAAATTGAATTATCTATAATCATATTAAAATATGGGGTTTTGTTCCCCTCCTCCATGAATCATTTAGCTTAGAAAGTCTTGATGGAAAGAAATGCATATTTTTGAGACAACACAATACTTGAGCAAAACGCTAAAAGAGTTAGAGAAATAAATCCTCTTCATCATTGCTGAGCAGAAACTAATGCATAATGCCAGCTATCTAATGTCCTGGTATGGTTACTGTCAGCACAGGGTCTGAGTACCTTCCACTTCTCATGCATTTATTTTCAGAACGCTCCACAAAATAGAGAATTTTTATGGTTTCTAGTAACCATTTTTCAAGGGAAGAAGTAAAGAACAAGTGAGAATTCCTCAAGGCAGCACTGGAAATACATGAGGTAAGAGGGAGTTAAAGATGTTTCCTTCATGTGTCAGATTTGTATCTGTAACCACATAATTTTTCATATCTATAATCAAGATGGCAATAACAAAGTCCATCAACGGAGAAGTGGCTGTGGATCCAGTTTCCATTCCCTGGTTTCAGGGACCTTACACATTCTGACCCAGCAAGTATCTTCTGTGGCCACCTAGGAAACACTGCTTTCCCAGCATCTTAACACTTCCAGTCATTAATTTTCCATTAGGATTGATTCCCATCAGTTATTATTTTCCCTATGTTTTACCAGGGTGAAGGGCTACATTAAAGCTGGTGCCATTCTAGCTGCTCTGCATCGCTGAAAAGGAAAGATACTGCTCATCCTACCAGACTTCTTTCTGCCACTGCTCTTGACCACACAGACTTCTCTCCTTCTTCGCCAAGGACCCTGTGGTGGACTCCTTGGTGAGCTAATTCACCTTGCTGACTTGGCACAAAACCATTTCCCTACTTTTTTTTTCCTTTCACAAAACGCATTCCCAAACACTGTCACACAATCCAGCCCTTCACTTGAGACATTATGTTCATTGCCATGAGATCTGATGGCTTGCATTCCCCAAAAAAGTTGAAGGGCTGGTGAATACCTTTGAGCTTCTCTGGAAACTGTGACTCAAGTCCTGCCCTGCTGACCTCTGAAGCGCTCCCAGTGCAATTTGGAGAGTGTATTTAGCAATACTGGCCGGCACACAGATGAACCACAAAGGAAGCAAAATCACTTACAAGTCTGCCCAGCAGTGTCACAGGAGTCAGACAGTCGTTTCTGGATTCAATTTTTTTCTCTCAGTGAAAATTCTCACCACAGCATGTAAAACAGATTGCATCTTTTAGAAACACCTTGCATGGCTTTGAGTTTTCATGACTTTCAAACTGTGAGTCTTAATAAGTTTGTCAGAGGCCGTTTGGAAATGGATCAGTTTGGTCCAAAAAATGTGAGCATGCCTCGGAATAGCTCTCAGTTTAACAAATACTTGTGTGTAATAAAACGTTAAAAACACATTCAAAAGCCAAACTCCCACTACTGTTGTCTAGCTGCCCAAATCTAAAGAAGAACTTGAGGGAGAAGAAAAGAGCTAGTCTTTTGACATATACACTTTGCCCCTTGCACTGGTCCTAGACATCCCTTCCAGAATGGTGCAGCCACAGTTTCCATACTGCCAGCATCAAACTAATCAGTTTTCCTTAATTTTAGTATTAGAATAAATTTAATTTCTTCTCTAAATATATTACACTTTCACTAATCACACAGCAATTTATGAGCTACTTCACACTTTCTTTCGCCTTCTTCCTCGGTACACAACATAAAGGTTTGTGGATTCCAGCTTCCATGCTCTGTCCCTGCCCACTTTTCCACTTCCACCAGCAGCCAGTTTCGTGCAGATGCACAGCTGGAAGGAATAATGCACAGTAACTCCTGCAGTAGTGCTGGCCATCTCTTCACCTTTGATGCTTCTCTCCAAGTCTGAATATAATTGAATCTCAAGAACTTGGTGACCATTATTTCTAAGGGTCCCTCTCAGTTTAAGTTCCTCTGACTGTTCAGGAGGCAACTCAATTCAATTATCTGTCTGGATCCAAAATATACGTGGAGAGCTTGTACCAGGCTAAAAGAGAAAATCAGGATTCTTTTTTCAAAGTCAGATTTCACAGTATCATAAGCTTGGCCACTCTAGTGTGTGAGGGAAAATCCCCCAATCTCATCATTTTCTTAGTCGTTCATTAGAGGGTATGATTTAAAAAAAGGAACCTAATAGGTCTTGCAGGAAACTCCCTTTGAAAGACAAGAAGCTTGTGCTGTTACACCAGATCCTAATAGATAGATGATACCACTAAAATTTTCTTGGGCAACAGAAACCTTTTTGTCACCTCAATGATAAGGCTGATTAAAAATATCAGTTATTTTCAAGTGAAGAGCTTAATTAGGACTAAAGAAAATAATAAACAGTAATAGTGAATTTTTCTAAGATAGTACAGTTCTTCTCTCTGCATAAGGGTAGCTTGAAAAATGCCTGTTTCTTTCCTTCATGAATTAAGGGATTGGCTCAATTAAAGCAAAAGTATTTTTGATAAAACAGCTACACCTACCATGGAAGCCTTCAGAACGAATCTCAAAAATGAGAGGATGTCAAAATGTTTCTTGGTACTGCCCTGATGTTATTTCATAATTTCTGTTGCATTATAAAAGCCATTTTATAATATCAGAGGCACATGAAAGGTAAAAGTGAATAAGAAGGAGCTATTGCTACTAGGACCAATATGTGCAATTTTCAGGTACACTAAATGGGAGAGGTTACACACTTTCAAATTTATACTTGTTGAACTGAGTGGTCCAGCTATAAACAGCCTAGAAATAATCAGTACATTCTAGAATTAATTTTTTAAGCTGAATATTTATGGTCTTTAGACAGCTCTTAAGAAAAATAGTATGTCTCAAAAAGAGGAGATATAAAACATGCAGTGTTAAAATGGATTGTATATTGTCATCTAGTAAAGCTCTTTCTTTGTGAAGCTCTTGCTCAATTTGTCAGCCAGGACACAAACCAGAAACACATTCAGCCTTGGACAAACCAGAGCTTTAATATTAGAGATGGGTGAACCTCTAAGTTTGTGATTTTGGGAAATTCTTCTGATTCATTTTGCATGGCTGACCTAGCTACATGGCAGTGTGATTTCCTTTTCCTGTGTTTTAAAAGACATGCACTGTGGGGTTTTTTTCTCTGTAAAACCACATTTAAATATCTACATCACAACTTTCCTGTGTTAGAGACACCATGAAAGCAGAGATGAGAATACCTTACATCCTCTAGGACAATATCCATCAGGTAAAAGGTAAAATCAAAGGTATGTAGTAACAAACCAGTTTTAGAACCAGCCACGTAAAAGCAAGTCTGGTTTTTAACTGAAGAAGTTTGCCTTCATTGTTTCCAGCAAGGTGATTCTATTTTAACTTCCCAGTCATCAAACTTTACCCAAGGTCAAGTGACACATCCCTGCAGAAATTAAGGCACTGTCAGTAACGGGGGCTTTGACTGAGACAGTGACAACAGCTGTGAAGTTTGACCGAATGCTCCTGCTGTAGGCAAAGCCTACCCAACTCTGCATTTTGTTTCTGTCTCCTCACAGGTCCTCAGAACTGTGCCTGTGTGTCCAACGTGGTTTAGAAAGCTACTAACTTGTTCGTAGTTTGCTACTTGGGCCAAGCAAGGTGTTTTTTAGTGAGTAGTAAACACACCTCCGTGTTTCCCGACAGCAGACAGGAAGCTAACATCAAAATCAGCTGAGACTTTTGCTCACAGAAACTCAGTATAACGCTTTTAAAATGTATGCCAGAAGGAAAAGTAGTCTGATTTTAATTTAAATTCAATTTTTAAAAATTCATTTTTATGAACTATTGCTGATATAGTTCTAGATGTCTTAAATTATTACGAGCTTTAGAAAGTAATATTTCTGCATGATGCATCATGGAAAAGCACTCACTGAGGGTCTCTAGCTTTCAAAACTGACTAGTGATTTTGAGTATCTGATCTGATCTATCTGAAAGGAGACTGATTGCATTATGTTTTAGTATCCATAAACAGAGAGGCAAACTTGCCTAAGACATCTCAAGACGGTCTTTTGCAATCTGATTTCCAAAAGTTTTTGAAGATTAGTGAATTGATATCCTAGATGGAGACACACAATAATTACTTTGAGATTCCGTGAAAATTTAGACAGAGCAATCCTTCGTAGGATTTTTGAGGGGCATGATCTCAAGACTGTAGTCTCAAAATTATTGAAGAAGCAAGATCTGGTGAACACAATGTTTCTTTATGGACTGTAAGAAATAAACAGAATTGGGTTTCTTTACCAGAAGCACATTGCCATTTCTTTATTATAAGATAAATTAAAATTAAAAAGTCAGCTATTGACTTCTTAGGTTACAAGGGTTACCACAATAACAAAACAAGGCTCACACTGCTGATCTATTCCAGGGGTTATGGCCAGTCCTGTCTGGAACAATAGCCACAGCAGAACCCACACAGTGCAGCAAGGATGTGCTACTTACAAAAAAATAGCTTTGCAGAACTTGTTGTGTTTCAGTGGCAGACATTCCTGAGACATATAGTTCCCTCATGGCAAATATTGTCTATTACTCTATTAACACATCTTTAAACTGAGAAGACAGGCTCTTGGCAAGAGGCACTTGCATTGTGTAGTTAAACAGATAAAATAGTTGCTCGCCTCGTTATAGAAAATTTCTCAGTGGTGGAAGTGTGCCCCCCTCCCAGCTGCCAGCATCTCTACACCAGGGTGCTACTCCAGCATCTGCAGCACCAAGAGCTCCTCACCAGTACGGAACACGCCTTGCAGTGGCCTGACACAACTGTGTACAAGTTTGCAGCGTTGCAGTGGTGCACTCCAAGAGCCATAAAGCCTCAATGCTCACCAGCTGTAGCAAATGCCATCCACCCTCCATCCGCTTTCCTACCATCAGTCCACACTGCACCTTCAGAGAGTTATACAAGGTTTTGCCACAGGCTCTTCCTCTGACCCGAGTGAGGAACACGTGTCAAAAGCTCATCCGACACGGCTGGCTTGGCACACCTTGCTTTTACTTTCAGGATCAGAAAGTACTTCACATCATCTCAACAGCTTAAAGCAGCACTGCTAGCACACACTGAAAGTGCATGTCAGCATTCAAGGAAGGAAGGAAGGACAAAAAGAAAGTCACAGTAATGAAGCTGCTGTCTGTTAGTCATCCCAGTCAGTAATTTAGAAATAAGAAAACAGTTGACCAGAGAATTACAGTGTGGTTGTCTGATTCTTAGTGAGCACCCCAGGGCCAAAGGCTTCCCCACCAACAGAGAGCGCCTTCAGAATCCCCTCTAGGGGAGTGTACTTCTGTTATGCCCACAGAAAACTTCCTTTTTGAAAGACCTTCATTTGACATCCTGGATTCCTGTCAAGAATAGAACTTTCTCAGTCACTTTTTATTCCTTACCTCTTCCCATATATCTCCCACTGGAGAAAACAGGACCCAAAGGTTAGGGCTTTGATGTCAACACTGTGAAGTAGGCAAGCCTCAGCCCAGACACAGTCTGTGGCCTCCATGAAATGCCATCTGTGGCTCCCAGGGAGGTTGTTCCTGTCGCTGCAGCACAGGCAAGGCAGTTTGGCAGCAATGGTCTGGTTTTGTTTGGACATTGCAGGTATGTGGACTAATCACCAAGCTCCACAAGCGTAGATTCAGCATCTTTAGATTCATCTCTGTTTTAGTCTTGGGGTCAAAAGCCAGTCCTGCGGACTTCCTTTCAAACCCATAGTCACGTGCCCCCTCTCTTCTCCAGCTCTCTCCTCTCCTCTCTCAGGCAGGAGATATCGATCAATGACCTTTGATCAAAGATGATTGATCAACAGCTAACGACCTTCCTGATTAGGCTGGAAATGTCCACCCTCCTAATCTCTAGTTTCAATTTATGTGGTTTGTGCTTAGAACACAAAAGGATGTACACATAGGAGACCTTGATTTCTTATTGTGCTAAGTACACTCCTCTCTAACAGAGTGACTTGGAAATGTGATCATGGATTAAAGACTAAAGACTATAAATATAAAGCCTTCGGGCTGGACAGCAACGTCTGCTTTTGCTTAAACAGTAGACATGGGGGGTTTTGAAGGCAGGAGATCAAGCGCTAATTATCAATATTATCAGTGAATACATGTCTATTTCTAAAACTGTTAGCCATGTATTTAGGCACACAGACTCAGAAAGGGCTACTACTCATAGGCAAACAAATCTTCTGTACTCTGCCACAGGAATGTTTTCTACATCATTAATCCATGTATCTCTTTGTCTTAAATAGCCACTATCAAGCCAAAGGCAAAAATTTACCTAGTTACTTCACAATGAAGTGTTTTGTTCAAAAACTTAAAAAAAAATACATCTGTTTTTTCATTAAGAAAATTTAGGTTTGCATATATACTATTCCTATACATCGCTATTTCTGAAATGAGAATCCTTCTGCACAAAAGCTACTTTTCTGTGCAACACTTGGTTAAAAATCCAGAGAATAAAAATTCCTGATGTTCCAACAAACTCCATTGAGCAGAATAATTTGAAATTCTATTCCAATAGAAAAATTCTCTAACCAATCTTCAGTCTGGAGAAAAGACAAACTTCTACCAATATCTTTCTTCTAAGGATCTATCCTTAGATAGAAGAAGTTAGAAGAATCAGAAAAGAACAGATTCTTTCTAGATTTCTATGACTGATTCTCTACCTGCTAGATTTCTTCTAGATTCCTGTGACTGATTCCCTACCTGCTAGCTACTCAATTTTCTTATTTCAAGAGTTCAGGGTTTTGAAATTAGGTGACTAGTCTGTTCTCTTCCTTTCACTGCTCTAATACTTACATACCATTCTACTCTTTAAAAAGAGTTAGAGGAAGTGGTGAGAAAGGCAGGTATTTAGGGTTGTGATCTTCATTATTCACTCTCTTGGCTTTCATGTTAGTTACACTCTGCTCACCAGACCTCAATTTGCTATTTCAATGATTTAAATAAGAACAAATGCTCTGAGAAGAGGAAGAGACTACAAAGGCAATTGTAGGGGTATTCTCTGATCCTATTCCTACCTGATCACATAGGATTCGTTAACCGTTTGTTCTCATAGTGTCTCTAGACATCAGAAGTGGCAGCTAATACAGGAGAAGCACAATTTACTCTGGAAGTGTACCCCACCAATGCTCAAACAGCCAACTTAGGAAATGCAGGGTTATTTTTAGAACTAGTGTTTAATAGTAACAACTATTCAGAAATGCAGCCATGCAAACTGATTAAAACAATGCTAGTCCTGGATTAGTGAGATTTGACCCTGGTAAGACTGCTCTTTGCTGTGGCAGAAAGTGCTCCTTGTTGAATGTTATTGCTTCAGTACGGCACTATGCCTTGGGCAGACACAGTCCAGGTCAGTGAGGAGGGTTTGCTGCTGCTGCTGCAGGACTCTGAACTTTGGGCAGCATGAGGCATCGTAAGGCAGATTACTGTCATTTGCCACCGTGCAATCCACAGATATGATTGCATCTCATTTCAGAACTAAGTGGAACCATCTGCCCCTTTGTCTTCAATCAAAAGCCACACATTGACTCTCAAATTACATCTGCATTTACCACCTAAAACACGAAAGGAAGCCAGCTTGTGTTCCAGCAGTATCTTCACTCTTTGTGCACCAAATTCAGTAACCTACCTGCTCTGGTGTGCACAGCAGTTCCCTTCTTCTCCCACAGACAAGAAGATGGGATTTGTTTCAATCCAAGAGTCTATTCTCCCCTTTTCCCAGTTGGGCAGTTCCAGGTTCTCAGGCTCTGGCTCTGGCCAGTTCTGTAAAAATACAGGTTTCTGAATTGTGTAACAAATCCCCTGCCAGTGTGAAAAGCCTTGGAGTCAGTATGTAACTTTCTCCTTTAGTCCTGAACTCATAGAATAGGACAGCTGTATTTCACAGGTACCCTGATTAGCTGTCTAACAAAGAAGGACAGCTGTAATGCTCAGCTGAAATGAGGTTCCCATCCTGAAGAATACCTTGTATCCCCCCCATAGGATGAGGCAACTATCTGCTGTCAAACCTCACCCATAAAAACTTACATAAAAAGAGCCTTATCACTGTATCTTTTTAGATGGGAACAGAGATTTAAGAATTCGTTCGGGTCACCTAGGAATTCTGCAGTGGAACAAAATGAACACAGATCTTCTGAATCCTACCTCAGCAACTTAACTACAAAGCTTTTCTTCTGTTTTAAGCAATCAGAAGCAGTTGAACCAGCATGACTTTTTATCCTCTTACAAACTAACCAAAGTGCTTATATAATAAGAGCATATATTTTCTGGTGGATGAAACACCATTTCTGGGGACGTCTCTCCCATTTTGTTTTTGTAGAGTTTTAATCAATTTGATGCCAGCAGTGATAAGATTTACCCCTACCCAGAACAAAACAGGGCTCAATCCCAGAACCCATGGGTCTGTGACTGATGTTTTAGAGACTGTAGACAGTATTTTCTATTCCTAGCACCATCAAGCAGAGCCCTGCAGGAGACTATGGCTTCCTTGGATTGGCAGCTGATTGCTGCCAAGGGGAACAAATGTCTGGTGTAGATTTTCCTATTTCCTCATCCAAGTCTCTCACCAAGAGAAGGCTCCTTAGGAGGTGGGAGGGAGGGGACAGAGGGTGATGCAGAAGATAAAAACAGCAGCACAATCCCACTAATCATTTATCTGAAGATAGCATTGTTTGAAACAATGAAAACAGACAGGATAACACCCACCACTACTCATTTCCCTTTCCCAGAACATCTTCCTCTTGGAATGAATACATGAGTCACCAGGAACAAGTGTCAGGTCTGATTGCTGTTACAGGTAGTGTTGGAACACATGCCGTAGTCAAATCAGGGGTGGAAGGGACCTTAAAGATCAGCTGGTTCCAACCCCACTGCTTGGGGCAGGGACACTTTCAACCAGACCAGGTTGCTCAAAGCCTCATCTAACTTGGCCTTGAGCACTTTCAGGGATGGGGCATCCACAACTTCTCTGCGCAACCTGTGCTGGTGTCTCACCACCCTCACAGTAAAAAATTGCTTCCTAATATCTAAAATAAACCTACTCTCTTTCAGTTAGAAGCCATTTCCCCTTGTGCTGTCACTACATGCTCATGTAAAAAGTCCCTCTCCAGCTCTCTTGTAGGCTCCCTTCAGGTACTGGAAGGCTGCAATTAGGTCACCCCAAAGCCTTCTCTTCTTCAGGCTGAACAAACCCAACTCTCAGTCTTTCCTCAAAGGAGAGGTGCTGCATTCCTCTAATCATCTTGATGGCCTCCTCTGGACTCACTCCAACAGTTTGATGTCCTTCCTGTGGTGGGTATTCCAGTGCTGGATGCAGGAATCCAGGCAGGGTCTAATGAGTAGCTACTATGACAGCCAATTTCTTAACAGTTTACAACTTTAAAAAGCACTCATTTTAAAATTGAACAAAGCAGGCCAAAATTTCCAAAACCAGAGCTTCTTGTGCCATTGTCAGATTAGTTTCTAGCCTTCCCAGTAACATGCCAGTCACTAAGAATCCTCATGGTTTAACATACTGAAAAACATCTCATGGCTGCTTACTAAAAATCTACAGCCTAGGCAACCTAATCAAGGATCTGGTATGTCCTTCAGTTAGCTCCAGCTTCCACCTTCCAGGGGTCAGCCACGCAGACATGGAATGTGTGAGTCAGACAGGCGGTGCGCATACAATAACAAGCAATGTTCAAAGCAGCACATGCTCGTGTGTGAACTGCATATGTCTGAGACCTCCATCCCAGCACGCTGATTGCTACAGTTTTCATTACTTCTCGTTCATCATCATGAAGCAACAACCTCTAGTGTTTCAGCCCAAGAAATAGTGCAGTCTCCTCCCTACATCAAAGAGACCTCTAATATTAGTGCCTTGCAAAACAGGACATCAACTGCTATCCAGAACTACTTAAAAAACAAACTGAAAACAAAAGCCAAAGCCTTCTCATCATTATACAACTGCGAATGTTTTGGTCCTGCACGTCAAACAAGCTTAGTTTTGACATAGACGTCTAAAGTTTCCGCTGGCTTGGCAATCAACACCCGTCTCATAAGCTTCTTAATATCCTAAAATTCCACAGCTGAATAGCAAGAAATGATTTGATGAGGAACGATGGATTAATTCATCTCATATATCTGTTTAAAGAAATGACAGGAATGAAATAATTTAAAGCTAAAAGTCTTTGCATGTCTTTCTTCTGAAAGACTCTTTGTATCAAATGCTATGAATTCATGTTACTCTGCCACCAGCGAGGCTTTTGCAATGTAGCAGTGGCAGCAAATAACATATAATAACTTGTGGTGAACTGTCATGAACAGTTAATTTGATATTAAACACATTTCCAAAAAGTAATTGACAGAGATATTTTCTAGGTGTTAAAGTATTTTTGTATCCCTGAATTGGTATCACAAGTGTCTCATGCCCTCCAGCAGGAAGAAGCATCTGCAGTACCTGCAACCAAGGGGATTTTTTAAAAAATCATGGGTTTGGCACTTTCTAGAGGCCTCCTATTCAGCTAATGACTCTAGCACAAGTTTACAAACCCAGAGGCAGGCTGGATGCTACGAGAACATTGCCATTCCTCCCAGGGAGCAACTGGAGGTCTGTCAGACCAGCTAGGGGCAATGCAGAAAACTTTCCAGGAAGCCACAGACATTTTTATTTCTCTGTAGCCTTTTAGCTGTCTGGCAAGCATTAGAAACTCCTGCTTGCATCAGTCCTAAAGAGGACTGGCCCATGCTACCACCCTGTAAGGAATGATCTGAGGTCCCAAGACCACCACAACATCACCTGCAAGCCATGTGCCCTGGTGGCAGCAGTCTCCATCCCATGCAGATGTTTTCAGTTGCCACTTTCAAAGCAGCTGTGTCAGTACTAGCAAACTTGGAGGGGGCCACACTTATCTCCCTGAGGGACCAGCTGCAGAAGGAATTTGATGAGCAAACTCATGCTTCTGCAATTACAGCTGAGAACATGGCAGAGGTGCTTTCTCACCTCCCAACAGTGGCTGTGATGGTCATTGGTGAGGCAGTCACACAGTACCTGCTCCTGCTCATCTTCACAACGTGATTAGAAATGCAAGGGTTTTGTCTTAGCATAGCAAAGAAGCCACACACAAAGGCTCTACATGAAGACATTTGAGAATTATGTTCATTGCATATTGTATAAAAAGGTAAATAATCCTCTTCTGAAATTCTGGTTTCCATCTACAATAACACTAATGTAAAGCTTATTGAAAGAACAGCTCTTACAAAATTTGGAAAAGGGGCAGAGAACAAGCAAAGTGCTGTGTATTTGCATTCATACTGAGATCCTTGGGTATTAAAAATGCTATAACTTTTTTTTCCAAGTATCATCTGTTGCATTCTTGAATACAGTCAACCTTGTCCAGAGACTTGGGCAGAAACAAAGCAAGCGTATGGTACGTCCCACGGAAATTTATATTCTTATTTTTGTGCAGAAGGACAAGTTTTCATGCGATTAAAAAGAATATTTACCATACTTTCACATGTATATCTGTATCTCAAATAATCTACGCAAAGTCAGAGGGCAGATGCGAGTCTGATGGAACTATCCATATATATGGAGGATGCATGACCACTGAGAATACACTGCATTGTTCTGGGAAAGAGAGAAGATCTAGAAACGCATATTATTTTAGCATCACAAGCTGCTTGAATTGCTTAAAGGCGTCATCATACCTAAATACCAGATCTATGAAAAGCAGGAATTTTGAGTTGCTACTGATGCAGTGATCAACAGAGATACATTCACAGGACAGTCCTCCTCTCCACATTCTGGACTTCTGGAAAGGGATCACCACCATGGAAGCTAGGAAGGCCCTCATTACCGATGGGACACACACAAGGAATAACATTTATATACATATAATTCTTAGCACATCTTTGTTTCAGGCTCACTTCTCATGATGTGCTCTCTTTAATTGTCCCTGTTTCAACTACGATTATTCTGAGCCAGAGGAATGCGTTTGGAATGTGCCCTTTGGCTGCCACACTACTTGCTGCCTTGGGTAATGAACACCACTTTTCTTTTCATTCCAGGTAGACTTATCAAAGCAAGGCATAGTAGATCAAGGCAAAGTTTTTTATGGAAAGTGTATAAACTGAATTTAGTGTTTCAGTTTTGTGGTGGCCAATCCGAAACATTTTAAATTTAAGTTTCTTCAAGCACTTCCGATTAGGCATAAATGTTGTGACACTCAGAACCACACCATATGCATCACACTGTGAACCCATCAATTTCAGATCTCTAAAATCCAGCTTGGTTAAAACAAGAAAATTATTTCAAATATTCCCGAGCTAAAGAGCAATATTCATCCTGACATACCAAGCTGAAGAGTCAGTCATAGAAGCCAGCCTGTGACAGAATAGTGGGAAAATCCCAACATGACTATGCGCAGACATCTTAAACACAGGTTTGGCTGGCAGTCTGGAAAATGCTGGGTTTAAATGCCAGTATTTTCACTGGGTAATACACTAAATGTATAAATCCTTTAACACGATACTTTGCTTGAGTCAGAATTCTATGTCTATAAAGCTATTAACGCTAAACCACAAATGTCCCAGCAGTTTAAGAGATGGAAACTGAGTTACTGACATGGTATTGGGGTTTTGTGGAAGTAGGTACATTACGGAAAACTGTTGGAAAAGAATTAATTTTTAAAATACTGTTTTGTTAATGAGATATCATCCAGATATAAAAACTATTTATCATTTGCTTTTAAGGCACTTTTGTTATCCTACATGTGGCTGTTGATGATTTTTATGATGAAATAAAGACTTGCTCTCAACACAGAGTAACAGGAAAAGTTCAAATATGGAAAATATTTTTCATGTTACTTGCAGAATCAGTTTTCTCAGGATTTTCACTTCTATTTTTTAGGGGAAACCAAAGTATCCAATTTGTCCTTTTTACTTCATGTTTTCCCCTGAAAGGTTTTGATATTTTGTACTCACTTGTTTTAGGAAAACAAGGAATTTTTTTTTTTCCTTGAGACCACATCTCTCTGGTAAAAAAAATAGACATTTAACAGAAACTGAAAATTCTTGTTGAGAAAAAATAGAATCTACTAGGTTTAAAAATCTTTTGACAGGAAACTGTTGGCCAATTCTACTCCTAGAAGCTTACTGATGCTTTACTGGTGAAGAATTTGCTGTCTGAGAGCTGCCAGAAGTTTGTAGTGTGCTTTATTGCATAAAGAGTATCTCAGCACATTTCAGCAGTAATTTCTGCCTCAAGTTGAGCATTTCAGCGGTGAGAGATTGTTTTGATGCTTCTGAGATGTTTTTCCTCTTTGCATCCCAAGAGTAGTGGACAAGAGGAGCTCTGGATAAAACGGATAAGAAAATTTACCTGATAAAATGATGATGGCTCTTAACAAGAGCAGATTTCTAACGCCTCTTTAGGAAGAATGTGAATTCTTTTCCAGCACAAGACACTGCCACGTCCTGTTGAACTGATTACTGCATCTGACACATTAGTTCATGCAACAAGGAAAAGGTCATTGTATTAGTCAGTACCAGCAAATACATTTTGAGTACAGAGTCTGATATTTGGCTGCACCCTCAGCCCCCGGGGAGCTTTGCTCCTCTCACCTGCACCATGTCCATGGGCAATGCACATGGGACAGGGGGTTTCAGGGACCTGCACTAACTGTGCTCTGCCCATGAGAACACACCTCAGAAGAGGCTGCGCATCTGCACCGCGCCCCTGAGGAAACAAAATCCTAACCACGCAAAAACATGAGGTGAGAGTCAACTTGTTAATGTGCCTCTTGATGTGTGTGACTTGTGTGTGCTGGTGCACCTCCATGAAGGGGGTGGAGGGTAAATCAGTTCCACTGCAGATGGATTACAGCAACTAATGGCATATTCAGGCAGGCCCTCATTTTCCCCAGTGAACATGCAACAGGACAGGCTCCAGCAAATCATCTGTGGAAAAACATCCTTTTCCCTAGAGCATTTTGTCGCATTACCTAGGTTCTACTCCCAAATTTACGCAATTATTTTCTCTTTTCTGTACCTCATTTTCATATTCAAATCACTTACTTCACTCCAGTCCTGAATCAGTGTTGTTTTTCTTCCTTTGCGAGCAACATGGAACTGAAAAAGCAAGATTCTGATTGTAGCCAACTGATTCCACCTTCCCTCAGAACAAGGAGATCCCTACGAGAGTGCCCATGCAAATGAAAATAAGCTGACTACATAAGGGGCATATGGTATAGAAAAAAATTGTCAGTCTATTATTTTGTATATTTCCACTACACCATGACTCTGTGCCAAACTGAGTCTCTTTCTCCCTAAAACCAATTAAAGTATCCTTGCTGGATGGCATGATTTCTTGGTGGTTTTTATAGGCAGCCACAGGAAAATTAAGTTATGTGAATTTTAGTCAGAAAGTCTTGTTTCAGGTTCAAAAAAACTGGGAAGTGATTAATCCTCCTCTAAAATATTCCAGATGAGACCTGACACATAAAAAACCCCAGTTCCAAAGTGGTTACTCTC
Organism: Mohoua ochrocephala; assembly: GCA_013398855.1. Taxonomy (NCBI): domain Eukaryota; kingdom Metazoa; phylum Chordata; class Aves; order Passeriformes; family Acanthizidae; genus Mohoua; species Mohoua ochrocephala. The sequence continues at coordinate 43,544 of VZTA01008203.1, forward strand.
CAGCAAGACGATTCCTTGTCTAATGGCTGAAACTGTACATGGAACAGTGAATAAAGCAGCTAGATATTTCAGTTCCATTAGAACAGTATGTTAATAAAAGATTTCAACTTATGTGTTTCCTAAAGAAAAGACGGTAGCAGACACTGAAACAAATCGTATTTTGCTGGACTTTACAGCGAGCTCAAGAGGTAATTATATACCCAGGTCAGTTCCTAGAGGCCAGGGCTACACAAAGTAATCGTGAGGAACACAGGCCATGAACCCAGAGAATCCTCTTCTTGAGCACTGTATCATAAAACCTTTTTGAAGCCCTCCTTTCAGTGCATGCCCAGCATTAGGGTTTACCTTTAGTGTGGACAGAACATACGCGTGTATCTGCCATTTTCCCTGATCGCAAACATCAAAGTGAATCGTGCAGGTCAGCGGAGCAGTAGGAGGGAGGTCATAGCTACACAGAGTGCTCACTGTGCCTCCCTGTAGCTGCCTTGCCCCCAGCCTGCATTCCTGAGCTTCCCCTGCTGCACAGCACCAGCGGTGTATTTGCAGCTCACAAGGCCATTTTTCTGGTCCTCAGAGCGAACTTGCCATAGCTACACAGCGCTGCATTGTGTCATACAGACATAACTCACATCTCTGGTAATGCAGCCTCAGTCCTGGATGGAGTTACGATGATTACGTTTCATCGACCACGCTGCTCGCAACAATCTAATTATCAAGAAGAAAGCTAACAAGACTCCAAAAATCGCAGACTGAAACACACCTCAGATATACAGTTGTAATTCTTGTTCTCAGTCAGCTACCATTGCTTCAGCACTGTGCATTAGCACGCTTTCATGCGTGATCCAGTCACTACTGATCAGTAAGAAAGTTCAGCCAGGCCAGTCAGGCAAAATGGAATTAGAAAGCAGACTGCCATCTGTATGCTGAAATTACTCCTCACCTTTCCAAAGGTCTCATATACACATTCTGAAGGAAAGATCTTTTGGAAAGATCTTGCTGAAAGAAATCCTTGGCACCTTCATTTTCATATGTGTGTAGAATATATTGTTTTGTAATCTGAATCTGTTAAAAATGCATAATTGAAACAAATCTCTTCATTTTTTCCAAAGGAAGGAAGGACGAAAGAAAACACTAATAGTTTGCTTTCAAAGCTTTGACATTGACTTGGCATTCTGCTGTACTTAATGATAGCTCTACAAAGAAACAAGTTACTGTCTTATGTGGGAAAGCATATTTGTGGCTGAGAAAGTGCTGCAAAAATTGCAGAGAGCTTTGATAATTTTATACCACATTTTCACCCCTGTTTTTACAGCCAATTCATTTAGTCAAAAGTCATGTTTTCTGCTGCTTATTTTTTCATTTCATATCTCCAGATTTAATGTTTTAGTTCTGGGCAGAATATCATTTTGTGTGATGAAAGGTACCAAGACACAACTAAGGCTGTAACACTTTGTGAAATTTAATTCCTTCAGCTCATTCCGTGCGAGGGTTCTTGAATCAAAACACAGGTTACATTGCATTGCTCTTATACTCTCAGCTCTCTCCTAGCCCAGTCAGGCCTCTTTCACTGTGTAAATGCCTTTATCACAGCCACACTTTCTAACAAATCAGTTTTCCACCAGCACATCAAAGCTCCCTTGGGATCCAAAAAGGGGTGTCTGGCTGAAGTTCAGACACAGCTTGTTCTACTGTGTTTCATTCCACTTCACTGCAGACTTTTTCCTAGTAGGAGCTAATGAAAAGACAAGATTCCAGCTCCTAAGTTTTGGGAAGAAAGATCCCAAGTGATTTTGCATTAGATTCAAGCCTCTGCAGTTTCTAGGAATTTTTTCTCTTGATTTCAGACAGTTTTCCACTGAGTTCTCAATCTATTTCTAGAAAAAGCCAATAGATTGTGAATTATATTGTCCCCTATTGCTTCAGCACTAGAGACTTCCTGATAGAAGACGGATAGCAAAGGCCAAACCCTTAAATCGTACAAACCTTTTGAGAGGAACAGCTAAAAGCTGGTCATAAGCTTCTTGATTTCGAGCATCCTTCAAATGTCGTTGCGTTGTTGCTATGGCTATTGTGTTTCCTATCAGAATGACTTCTAATTTTAAACATGTTATGGTTTAATTCATATTTCCTTGGATCCCCTATTTCACTGAATTTCCTCAGGACATGTAAAATGAAAGCTTTTACAACTTAGCTCTAAAGACAGTGGTCCTCCACTATCTAACAAGGGCTCTTTTCTCCACTGTCTTAGCTAGTAAAGCTACATAACTATTCAAAAAAAACCAAGCAAAACATTTAGAGGGTTCTTTTTTTTCCTCCTCTTAGATTATATGTAATTATTTTATTCATTTCACAATTATAGCCTTGCCTTTCAGGCTGGGTAAGACTTTTTTTTAAAAAGTCTTAAAACCACATCTTTCTGCCTTCTTTATTTTAAAATCATGCCTTTTCACAGGCCAAGCCTTCTATAAGGGAGAATAAATATTGCCTGGACTACGGGGATGGGGAAACTGGACCTTGCCCTCTCTTCTGTAGGGACCAGCTAAAAGTCATCTGTTTAAATTTTTTGCTTAACCCCTAACCATATTTCTTGCCTCAGTTTGGTTGACACTGACAAGAGAAACCCAGTTGAAATAACTGTTCAGATGTGCATCCCTCTTCCTGTGCCAGTGTGAAGGGTATGACTCCCTGTCCAGCAAGGGGAGCTACAAGCTTAGTGCTGAGCTCTGCTGCTGTTCAAGTGATTCTGCCTTTTTTGGGTGAGAGTCATTGGATCCCCCATCCTCTTTCTTTATCATCAGGAGTTGCTATTGAGCTCCAGACTTTCAAACATAAAGAGCTGATGCAGGGATTCCCTCTCTCTCGTGATTTAACCCCTGCATCAGTTCTGTGCAGCCTCCAAAGTAAGGAGCCCACAAACTGCTGGTGCATCTTCAGGTAATCTGTCAAGCAGGAAAGAGTTCCACATCCACGCTTTCATAAGTAAACCCCACATCATCTTACATTAACTCTTAATGTCTCCAGGAGATTACATCCAGAACCTGGGATCATGATATGACATATTTTAATGCAGAACCACAGTGGTATGATCTCCAATGTGATTAGCAGAGATCAGCCTTAGTTGGAATAGGTTATTCCTGTTAGTTACCAACTGATCTTGGAACACAAGTATTACATCTGATTTTAATGAAACGCAAGACTTCGTTGTTTCCAGTCAGCTAATGAAACAGTCGAACCTCCTCATGACTTGCTGTAATTATACCAAAGGCTGTGCATTATCATGAACAATGCCAACCTCTTTATGAGATGTAAAGTTAATCGTCCAGTACTTGTGTACTGATATGTTTGGAAATGTAAACTGAGGAGTGAAAAGAAGTCAGTGCTACCCCGGTGAAATGTGAACCTACCTGGCACAGAAGCTTTCACACAATACGCTGTGGCACGGCCTCTTGGTTACATTTAACTTTATGTTAACAGGAAAAGTCCCTTTAAAATATGTTTTGTTCATGAAAGCCTCAAGCACATACACAAGTTAATCACATTTTAGAAGATCATGTTAAAGTACTTGTCAAAAAACAGAAGCGCATTATGAGGAAAAAAATTCAAGGTGAAGACATTACCAAGGAATTTCTTGCTTTCTACAGCTTTTTCAAAGACTCTGGCAAGATGCTGTACTTTCAAAACTAAAAACCATTTCCATTGGGTGGCCTGTTTGCTGGCTTCTGTAAAACAGCTTGGTGGAACCAGGACAGCTCTTATTGGACTAATGTTCTTCACACAAAACCCACGACTCTAATTTGCATTAACTGTAATTGGCATTAACTGTTCCCTGCCTTGGCAGCCTCATCTCAGAAACCAAAACTCAAATCCACCATGTAGATTGAATTGCCTTTAATGGCCCCTCCACACCAGGGCTAAGGGCATGCTGAGGGTAAGGAAATGCTTTTGTTTGTTAAGGCAGGCAGAGAATTGCAATTTCTTCAGCTGTCCAGTCTGCAGAGAGATGAAAGGTCTACTGAGTGATCAATCAAAAGACAGAGCACTATCAGATCCTCTTTGGAAATATGGGGCATTTTAGTGGCAAGCATTAGGAAACCTCTCTCTGCCACTGAGCTGCAAGGTGGTCTTTGTCATATCAATCTCTGTGCCTCCTGGCACATGTACACCTGTTTTAAAATATCATCTCTCTGGCAAAGTATCCGCAGATGGAAAGGGCTGTTTCAATACCAGCAAACTCTAGTACAGGGTTTCTCAAAATTTAAAAATCTTACAACCCTTGGGGCAGGGATGTGGGAATAGCAAGCATCATCCTGTGTAAGGTTACCCTGTTCCTGGTTACAAAGCAGGAACACAAATTTGAAAGGGTTCACTCTTTGCCTCTCTTTTCCCATTTCATTTTTTTTTTGCTTGTGGGCAAAGGTGTATGTGCAGGTCTTTGCCATATATTTAAAGACCCTCCAAGGGTCCACAGATCAAAGGCTGCTAAGCATAAGCACTGACCTGTAATAAACCCTTGCTGACAGAAAGAGCAGGAGTGAATGAGGTTGAACTGGGTGCATTCTGCCCAAAGACTGCAGCTACACCTTTTGTAGCTGCACTGGTGGCTGATAGGCACTGCTACCAATGGCTCGCTTTATACGATAAGAAAACTCTAACCATGGAAAGTTTTTCAAAACCCCAGCTACCTTCTCCTTCCTGCTAAGTTAGGAAGCAACTACATAGGTTCCATGACACCAAGGAGGCAGTACAAAACCATTCTGCCAAAAAACATGACCTCCATATTAGCCTAAGTCCACGGATTGCACATAGGCCTGAGGCCATGAAATCTTGACCCTGGATTTTGGAGGGTTTCCAATGAGAACAAACAGCCCGTACTCTCAGTTCTCTTTCCACCCAGATAAACAGTCCTATACCAGTATTTAGTGAGATTTTAACCACAGCCTCATAACTATATCCTTTCTTTAAAAAACCCCCTACATTTTTCAACAACAGCACACTTAAGAACTACTCCTTCAAATGAGTTCAGAACATTAGCAGATGGAAAATCCAAATGCTGTTACATACAAAAGGTAGAGGCAAGGTTCATGCATCCTTGCATGAGAAATTTGAATATATGGCTTTGCTCAGTCTGCTTATGCCTTCAGACCCGATATCATTCAAATACTATTTGTAAAGGCAGTATGAACAGCTTTCCATCTTGCCTGCCCTGTATTTTCACACAGACAAACGTACATTCTAACTCCCCAGCCACTAAGTCTAACTACTAATTTCAAATGCAAGCAAACCAGCTGTTGTCAGCTATTCATTTGTATGGCCATGTCACCGAGGATCTCAGAGATCACTGTTGTGTTAGGCTTTGCACTGGTACAGAAAAAAAAACTAACCTGCTTCAAGGCATTTCAAGGATGTAGCTATGCACTTTTAAAACTTCACAACCTCCCAGGCTCGCAACAAACAATCGATTACTGACAAGCTAACAGTGGTAACCAGTATTTAAATCAGAAACCATAAGCTTCCACAGATGTAACCTTGTGGCTATTTTTTAAGGTCAGTTAACCAACTCCTATTTAAATCAAAATCATCAGTGCAACTCCATATGCCAAGCTGGATACCCTTTCACTGCTGCTGTCTGTCTCCTGCTGCGTCACTCCATTCGGAAATAAGAAGGGGAGTTGGTCTGGAATAGATCATGTCCCTCTAGTATTAGAGTACGGGGATAAAACAGATAATTATGAAGGAATTAGCTTCATAATACTGCAGGGATCAGAGGACTACAGACAGAAGGAAACCTGTAAATATTGTTGATCTATCAGCACTTAGGACTGCCCTCCTCACCCTTAAGTTCATAATTCCCCTTCCCCAGAACTGAGGACTATGAGGACTATTATGTTTCTGTAAATTAGAGTACTCCAGTAATTTCTGTCTTATATACTATATTCATTCTCTCTCTCCACAAATGCGGTGGAAGTATTTTTTTTCAACTTTTCTATCGTCACATTTGTGCTGAGGTCTGCTATGGAAGAACATGAAATTTTCAAAGTAGAATTCTCTCAAACTTTGAAGTCCCTAAAACAAATCATCCCCAAACAAATAACTATCTCATAACCTAGTCTTTCTTAAACCATAATTATTTTCCTTTTCGGATTAGAAACGCTGCTTTCTTTTCCTCCTCTGACCTATTTTATGGTACTTGTTTTGTTGTTTTCTGATAAAGACACTGTAGAAATAAAAACACAGATTTATAATAAAAGGACATACTTTTAGTTCATAAAACTAGTACAAAAACGGCAAGCCTCTCATGATACCCTGCAGACACTGGTCTACAAAATTATGGGTATTTAGATGGAGTTTTCTGTGTCAGCAAAGCACAAAAGCTGCCATCTCGCTGCTGCTACAGCGCTTCTAACATGCAAGACATCATAAATAATAATGGTTGATACTCCTTGTCAGCAGTGGCAGACAAGAGTTTCTGCTTTTGACTTCCACAGCTCATGTGGCTGTGAAGTTCAGCCTTTGCAAGGGTTATCTTCCTCTACAAGAAACAAAACAACATAAGATTGCTGCTCCTTTGGGGCTCACTTTTCTCTAGCCAGCTTGATACAGGCCACTTCAAATTTAATTAAAACATCTTAAATGAACTTCTGGCTCTTAGTAGTATAAACTGAATTAAAACATCTGAAGAAACTTTACACCAGAAAACCGGTAAATTAATGAGTGGAAGAATAGTAGCATTTCAATGTGAAGAAAGGATTCCAGTTGCATTATCTGGTAGCGCTGAGGGCTGCAGGCAGTAAAGCGCTCTCTTTGACTGCATCTCTCAAAAGCCTGATCAGTGCTTTTTCTTGACTGATCAGTCCTACTCCCCGGTAAGGAGTGACAGAATGGGTGAGGTTGGAAGGTACCTCAGGATATCACCTAGTCCAACACTGCTTCTCAAAGGCCAACAGAGCAGGTTACCTAGGATCTTTTCCTGAGACAAATACTACCTCTTCTTCTGTCACTAGAATAAGCCCCAGGATTGCAACAAGAAAGGAAGAAAGACTTTGTAAGCCTTAACCTTTACCTAAGCTCTCTTTATGAATCTGTGAGGTAGGGAAGTAACTGTCCTTTTCCACTCGTTCTGCTGCAGGCCAATACTTTGATGTCCACTCCAAACACAGTGAGCGCTACTGATAATACAAACTGTGTCAAAGCTGTTAGCAAGAAATCAATAAACCTCCTTGTGCTTAAGGCCATGAGAGACACAGAAGTCAAGTGGATAAAGCTGAGCACTCAGAAGCCTGTTGATTAGCGTTCTGTTCCCAGTTCATATCGAGTTACTTCAAAAAATGTGCTGCACTGTAGAGTGCTTTGAGATCCTGTGGATAAAGTGGTCCTCAGTCCCATTCAGACACACAGGAATTCACGGCAGGTCATGAAGGGCTGTTCAATCTACCTTGCACCCCTGAAAACATGATGCGTGAGCCAATTTTTTTAACTGTGCTTATTATCAGATTATACAAAATGACACGCAGAGAAAATTACACTTCATTAGTTAATTCAGCATAAATGATGCCAAACTGCTCAGGAAGATAATTCCTAAAGAATGCTACAGTTGTTATAGTCTGGAAAGCCAATCCAGCCCATCTTAAGCAACTGCTAGAATAAACCTAGGAAAGTTCTGTTTTCACGAATGTTGGTACTTTTTATGTCCAATTCATTTGCCTGTCTCTTATTTATTAGGCTGTTTCACCAAAGATGCATTACAGTGTCAGAGAACCAAAATTTAATGATCCCTAAGAGACTCATAACTGACTGGTGATACGCTCATGCAGCATCTGCTGATAGATGATCCACTTTAAAAGAAATGCTGTAGCCAAAAATCTAGTACCAACAACTATAAACACGGAAGTTACCATTAACAAGACAAACACTTCAGGAAATTAACAAGTGGAGACACTTATAATGGTTACACTAATTTTTCATCAAACAATACTGGTTTTCTAAAACAATTTGTAAGGAACCTCTATTCCTCACATTTTCATTAAACTAGACCTATACAGCTAAGCTGTGTGCTAAGCAAGCAGTTGTGGGAAGGGTCTGGTTAGGCCACAGTAGGCTAGCTAGATCTTTTTTTCCCTCTAGTTTTTAGTTATTTCCATGAGTACTAAAGAAAGCACAGCAGCTGCTCTTGAAAGAAAGATTCAGAGGCCTTTTGTCTGTAAGTGGATTTTCAAGAGACAGAAGTTTGACTTTTTATTGAGGACAAAAAAATGAAGAGGCTGATTTTAGAATTCAAGTCAGCAGCCTGCAGAAATATGTAGTGATAGGTATTGAACAGTAAACTGATTACATTTCATAAGCTGGAAAGTGCTTCCATGTGAATTTCTCCTGCTTTCTTGTGAATGGGAGAGATGGAAAGCTACTTCCAAATTTCATCTAACCTCTCAGCTGTTCTAAACATGCTTATGCACAGCCTAAAGTGGAGCTTACAAAATGGTTTTGAAAATTATTAGCTTCCTGCCTACTGCAAAATGTGGCTGAGTGACAAGCAGGCAATTTTCCAAAGACCCTACTTTAACTGAGAATGGTCAAGTTAAAAAACAGAATAATAAAAGTTCCCTCAGTGTCATTTCTTCTGAGAGACACATCCAAATTGTGGTACCAGTATAACCTTCATGCTGAGAGAGAACAGGAGGCCATAATATTGCATGTTTTTCAATGAAGCAGAAGATTAAATCTTTCCCTATACTATGTGTAACATTTAAATATAAATAAATAGTCCAGTTGTGAAACAAGAGTGCATGAGACAAGTTTGCAGGGTTCTCTGACTGATAAGGAATTCACCAAAATTGAAATTAAAGCAGATGATCCTTTTTTCATTATTTTATATAGATTCATTTACACAGTACTAGCCTCCACTGTACTATCCATTATGTATACTAGCAATGATACAGAACATCTTCCCAAGATCAAATGTTTTGAAAATAGAAGAATATTTAATTTGTAAAATAAATCATCCATAAAGGTATGAAACAACATCTGATAGCCTGCTTGCTCCTTTGCTTTATGAGATTTTTTTTTTTTCTGAGTAGGGATAATTTTCAGTGTCAGATAATGAGTAGCCTTGTTGGATAATCACAGAACTGTCTTTACAGCAGCTATTTATTTATATTATTGTGTACTTTAAAAAGCTCAAGCTAGTTATCAGTTTTAGCCAAGAAATACTAATGTTTGGTTGTACTTTTAATAGGTAACTTCATCAGGTTAAGAGAGTCTGTTGTGAAGTGATTATAACATCTCCAGGGTTCATCACACAAGTTCCTCATACTAGAAACTATATCCACATTCAACAAATACTCATCACGGCTCATCATAAAGTTCAGCTGGAAGGTGGATACAATAATGTCAGGATATGCGGGCTCAAGGGTCTTCACTAATTGTTTAAAGCAGTGTGCACAGAAACAGGTTCATTTACTTAAAAGTTTGAGTAAGACATTTCAGGTGACTAAGGTCTGATCCTGAAATAAAGTTCGTATTGGCACAGTGCATACCCTTTCTTCAAGACTGTGGATTTGCAGCATATTTTCCAGAGACTGAAGCACAGAAAAAGGAAGTAGGAATGCAATGGTTGGACTAAAAAGAAGCCATTACTATTACAACCCTGTGAGCAAGAGAGCTTATTTTACTTTAATAATGACACAAATAGTGTGTTTGAATATTGTGCATTTCTGTAATTGATTACTGACAAAGTATTACTGAATTCTGCAGCTGCAAAAGGCTGCTGTGAATTACTGCTTATAAAAACAGCGCAGTGTATGAAGCAAAAGAGGGAATGACAACATTGCAACCACAAGGACATCACATTTCGAAGGCCAACTCATACAGATCTTCACTACTGTGAGGATGTCTCTCCCCACAGCTAGTCCAATGCCCAATGCCAAGCAGTCACAGGATTAAGTTAGGCATAGTCAATGCAACAACCAATGATGAAGGGCAATAAAAATGAGAGCAAAAATTGCTGAAAATTGGCACATCACTCATAAAATCCCACTCTTGCAAAAGCTTCTCTTAGCCTAGGCAATTTTCTCCACTTCAAAGGTAGACAAAAAAACCCCACTTGTGGCAATCATAAGACCATACAGAAACACCAAGTATTTCCAAGTGAGTTAGGCAGACAAGTGTTATCCCAGCAGTACATGGAAAGAGGAAGAAATCACATAATATCTTGCCAGACCTTCTCAAAGCAAGGTAAACCAAATGGTTATCACTAGAAGATACCCTTAGAGGTTTTGATCAAGTGTCATTGTAGGAACAGAAGAGTTCAGGCCTAATAGAACAGCAGGTAGGATGCTAAAAGCAGAGAGGTGGTTTTCACTCAAGCAGTGCGAAGCTGAGGGGAAGAAAGAGAAATGGGGTTTGCACTTTGCTGCAACCTTAAGTGCCAGGCACTAGTGGTCTAAGCTGAGGGCGTGAATTTTGAGCCAGGAAATACCTTGAGTAACCCACCTAGCAGAAATTTTCTGTTAACTACTCCTTTTTGTTGACAGCAGGTAGGCTCCAGTGACATGTGTTAGTGCAAGAGGGTGGTAATGGATGAACCTGCAACTGCTGTTTGAGGCATTCGTTCTGCTGTGATTGAAATCTCCTCTCTTTTCTTGCATACCATCAGGAAGGTGCTCCCATAAAGACAAACCAAGGGCTGATTTTAAAAATTTAATCCATAGTTTAAACTATACTGCTTTCTGATATTATTTTTTCCATCTCCTTTCTCGTAGTACCTTTAAAAGATTTGTAGACTTGTCTCCCCAACACACTTAATTGTTGCCTAGAAAGTTTATTACAGTTGTTAGCTTTCAATGTGTCTAGTAGTCAGTTGGAATTTAATTATAGCAATTATCCAAATAAATCTGATCCTGTAGATTAAATAACAGCTACTCTTAAGTAAATAACATTTGAATATTCTCCCCCTTTCTCTGGCATACATAAGCATTATGTGGAATACTAACAACCTTGCAAAACGTGCCATATCCCAGCTGTTTGGTCTCACTAGATATTGCTCTAGCAGTCATTTGTTTTATTAGAACCCTAGAATCATTTGGGTCGGAAAGGACTTCAGGAGGTCTCTCGTCCAACCTCCCGCTCAAAGCAGGCCTAGATATGATGAAATCAGGTCTAGTTGGAATAGATACACAATCACCCATTTTTAAAATCCTGATGCCTGGAGCCTTGACACGGGGCAGGACCAGGGTGATTAATGGCTGATGGCAGTGAGCATTGTGCCTTTAAGCAGAGTGGGTGTTCTAATTCCGACCAGCATGGACTAAGGAAACTGGTGTTATAGAACGATCATTTGGGGTTAACGTATGATATTTGGAACATCTGAAACCTGTTATTTTTCCTAGCTGAGGTTTATCCTGAAGCTTCATAAACTTTCCATTTTAAATTACAGAGCTTCCTTTTTTAACTATAATAAACTTTTATCTTAAAATGGTGTGTGCCTTTTAATCATTCCAAAGTATTTACTTCAATTAGGTTTTAAAAACCCTGCAGAAGACAGCACTGTTCTTAATTTTGGCTGTGAGAGTTTGCTCTGCATTCAGCTAGCAGCAGTTCCTAATACCCCTGCTGAACTTCAGCCAAACAGAGCATTTGAGGCAAAGCAAGATGGCGTGAATTCAAAAAAGAATACTTGTTTTCATGAAAACACTGGTCCAGTTTCACGGCATTAGCTATAATCCACTGGTTTAGCAGAAGAAAAGAGTTTTCATCTTTCTTTTTCTATAGACATGCAGCATGTGGCATTCTTAGAGTGTCAATATTTTCCTTGGTTTTCCCATGCATCATTAAAGATTTGAAGTTCAGAAATCCCGAGCATCCCCAACCTAGCAAAAACCCCCGAGAGCTGCAAACACTTACCCCTTAGCAAATCTGGTTCAAATGATATGTCTTACCAGAAAGAAAAAAAAAATTGTGAGGGGAAATAATAAAAAAAAAAAGGTTCTTATCTGGGGTTGCTGGAACTTCTTACCTGAGGCTATACCTGAAACGACAACAGCAGCAAAAACAAGACAACTAAGATTTAAACTGAGGTTATCAGTTAAAGTTACAGATAATTGAGCAGCTCAAAGCAAGCACTATCCCAAGGTAAAAACCAAGATGCCTTCTTTCTCTGGCATTGTAAATCAAGGTAGTTAACCTGGCTGAGCCAGTCTGAGTTAGCATAGGCTACAGCAAATTTTACAAGCATAAGACTTTTCTATCCAAGCACTCACAATAGTTCTGTCCCTTTTCTGGTGTGGGGTCTTGCAAGCAAGGCCTGAGATGGGAGAGAAGACTACGGGTTGAGCTAATTTCTGCATCGCTTCCTTACAGCACCTGAGGTTCTCATACCAGACTGACTGATGGCCACAGCCAGAGATATTGAGATCAGCATGAAGAGGTGTGGGGTTAATATTCTCCTGTTCATTCTGAAGAGACATTCTAGCAAAGAAAAACTACTACTGCTTTTTCTTTAGGATAATTTTCAGTGGGCCAGAATAACTGGAAAGCATTAACTCCTGCAGAGCCATTTTGTAAGGACTTTCTCTTGCTCCATCTGTACAAGCAGAAAGTCTCTCCATCTGCAGACACTCTCTGATATGAACAAAAGGGAAAGTTGTTTCCTCCGGTTCTTTTTGGGAATATTTTAAGAAAGGATACCAACACAGCGAGGCCTATTGGCTCTCATCCTTCTCCCACTCAATGCATCTGAAACTTCACAGGCTTTGAAAGCAGATCTCTTGTAAACTGGACTGAGGAACAGGGTTGTCGGTGTTCACGCACATGGATGAGCGAGTGCTTGCTTTGGCTGGGTTATAGACCTTGGCCCTCAAAAGGAGAAAATGGGAATCAAAATACCTTAATTTAAGGACCAACTTAATGTAAGGGTCACTGAATAACTGTGTTTCCCTGGAATGCTACTGCTTGAAAAATAAAGATGNNCTGTAATGTAGATTCCTGGGTTTTAGGCTGCCCTATATTCAATGGCATGTAAGATTTCTGCAATAGCATTAGTCTCTTTTTCAGTTACGTCTTTGTTCTTGCCTGTGCTCTTAGATGTCAGTTCTGCACAGGAATAATGAGGCTAATAAACCTCACAGATGTATGCTTGCCTAGTGACATTTAAGAATTCCAGAAAGTGAATCATATTATTTATTAATCTGGCCTCTAGTCCTAATTTAGTCTCAGAACAATAGACTCTGGTTTCCCACCTAAAAAGAGCTAACATAGCCCTTAGATGATATGACTTAAAGT
>VZTA01008214.1:0-12882 GCA_013398855.1 Mohoua ochrocephala
GAAAGAAAGGAAGAAAGGAGAAACCACCCCAAAGCACAAGATAATGCTGAGCACGCATGAATCACAAAGATGCCTTGATTCACTGTTTAAATTTTTTTTGGTTTAATACTCACATTAGAGGCTCATACAACCCAATCACCCACTTCTAAGAGATTTCTTAACTTGTTTACAGTTCAGCCTGAATGAGTGATCATCAAAAACTTTCTAAACATTGCATTCCATGAATTTATGATGGCAGGAATGAGCTTCTCACTGCTGTGCACACTCACTGCACTGACTGGCTGGAAGATCACAGCAATCACAGCGTTTGCCACACCAGGAGAGTTCTCTCCTCTTGTATTAAATAAATGCACTTAAAAGAGCACAAAAGCGACATGTCATCATGAGCTCTTCACCACATCTTCTCCCAAAAGGGGGTAACCGTGGTGCAAGCTTCACACCCCCTCTGGAGCACGGAAGGTTATGATGTCATTCCCAGCAGAACCCAATTTTTGCTCGGTTGAGCTTTTTGTGAGGAGGGTCAGCCGTCGTGTGGGACAGAAAACCCAAAGCCTGCGTGTCACCCTCTGGGAACGCCAGATTCCAGGACAGATCCACGGCTTCTCCCACCTGAGTCACTGGTGGTGGCCGACCAGGCTTTAAACAAACCTTGCATCAGAACTTCAAGAACGCCAACCACAAGCCACGAATTAAACAAATGCAGAGAGAGGATCCCCAGGGAGCCCCGGGCTCACCACAGGCTCAGAGTGCTTTTAAGGGGGTGGAAGTTTATCAAAAGAAAGGCAAGTCCAGCTTATTACAGTACTGGGATACAACACTAAAGGATTTCTTTCCGAATAAATTACATTATACCTGCGAAGACTCCAGAAAACCTTTTGAAGGTACAGAGAGGGAGGAGAGCATGAACACTGAGGGGGAAAAAAAAATATCCACATTTATCATTAACAAGCAAAAACTATGCAGCAGCTCATTCTACCCACAATTACACACATGACTAAGTTTAATCAGGCCCTGAAGTCAAGAACAAACACTGAGTGTGAGCACCGTAACAATCGTGTTTAAAGTAAAAATTACATTCCCGGTTTGGCCTTGGATGGAGCGAGGGACGGCGATGCAGGTGGCACAAACCTCCCCTGGCAGCTCCTGGGACCTTCCAATACACACTCACACACCTGATTGCGTTTCTCTGACTTGCTTGGGTGTTCCTGAGAGCTCCTAAAAATATGCTGGACCCTTTCTGAGCTCCCTGAAAAAGCAGGGTTTATGTGTAAAAAAGAGAAAGAATTTAATTACTGGTGGCAAAGGTCCCACCAAACTGACCTGCAGCTCAAAATTTCAGCGAAGCCAAACACATTGAAGCAAGGGGAGCATCTCTTTCCTTCAGTTTAAATGCAGGCCTGATTCTGGCACTCACTCCATTTGATCACTCCAGCAAGAGGTATCGAGCCAGCAAAAGTCCAATTTCAATTAAAAAAAAAAAAAAAGGCAGTAATGATGACATCAAATGTACTAAAGTAGACTTATAAAACTGGAATTTTTGGCATGCAGAACAACTAATAAGCCAGAGCCACAGTGCTTGGTGCGAACAGGCAATTCTTTATAAAAAAAATACAAGAAAAAAATACCTGTTACTTCTCAGTCAGTTGGATTAAGAGTATCTCTTAACACTTGCTTCTCAGAATTATGGAACACTTCCTCTGCAAGAACACTTTTTATTTTTTTTCGTTAATAATTTTTCTAGCCTTATTCTCAGGAGACTCCAGCGTATTTGCATCCATAATAATGTTTTTCCTGTATTTAAGATGCCTTCCCCCAAACCACTTCTGTAACTGTACATCCACTCAACAGCAGGCATGCAATTAAATAGCAAAGAAATCGTGAATCCCCTCGAGCAGCAGGAATGGATTGCATTTTGAAATGTACAGAATAACTTATAGAAATTTTGAGCCTTATCCTGCAAAGCCTTTCTCCCAGGAAACACGTGTGAATGAGGACCATAAAAGATCCTTTATTGGCGAAAAATGAAAGACAGAAATAAAACCCCATTTTTAACTCATTAAAAAAACCCCAATTTTGATAAATCAAAGCAGAAAGATGTAAGTTGCAGTGGAAATGGAAGCTTTCCCCTAATTTATTTTTATTTTAGTTATAGAAACTGTTCCATCTCTGTTCCACTGTAGTCTGTGACTAGCAGGTTTCCTTCAATGACTACGCTTCATTTTCAAAATTGTATCAAAGATTTTGCCATCTTCAGTAGGTACTACCTGCTCTCAAGTAGGTTCCAGCATTTCTAAAGTGAAAATATTATAGAAACATCCAATTATTTACAGGATTTGGGCTGACAGGCCATACAGCTAAGCCTCTACACTGAATGCATATTCCACACAGCCAACAGTGCCATTCATATGCAGCCCCCGAAGAGATTTGGGTAATGCCTCAATAAGCATAACTTCTAACTGTGGATTGGGAATGCTCTTATTAATTTTTTTTTTCCCCCCCTCCAATTATGAAATGCAAATTGTGAAAAGCAGAATTTGCATCTTAACTTGACTTACATATTATCTCTGCCTTGCACCTTAGGAAATTGCCAGATATTAAGTTATAGTGAGAGCTGCACCAGGACCATCACGGTTCACTGGAACCATAATAATTTTATTTTACTTCCTGGCTCAGTTGCATTTTGAACACTAAGATCTACTTTTTGTCTTGACATATTTTTAAAATGTGTAAATTAAGAGCCACAGGTCAGGTGCCATTAACTAAAAGTAATATCTGTCTGCCTGAAGAAGGATTTCCCTTCTCAGGGTATCTCAGATTTGAGAACAACCTGCTGGAGAGCTGGATAAACCTCATTCTTGGCAGTTGGCTGACCCACTAATTATTCTAAATTTCCACTTTATCCCAAAGTACATCTTTATTTCAGCAAATAATTAAACAGTCCATTTAGCTACCTTGTTCCACAAATCCTAGCTCAGTTCTTCGCTGCTCTCGTGGCCACTTTCACTAAGCTTAATATTATGCAAAGCACATTGCCAAGTTTCATTAAAAATGTTGATTTAGCCCTTGAATAAGTTGCCACAGTAATACTAGAAGTCTACATGGATAAATACAATTCAACTCCTTTTCCTGCCACTGCACCCACACACAAAGCACGAGAAAGGCAGCGCTCCTTTTGCTCATTTCTGTGTCAAACATATTTCCATTTGCATTCTTCTGAGTATATTTGGTCACATCCAGGAACATATTTTCATTCCAAGGAGCAGAGAATTGCTGCACAACTAGCCTCGACATCCATAAAACTGAAATATTTGCAGAAATCCTTTAGTTTTTGAACACTTTGTATTTACTTTAGATGCTCTTGAGCTTAAGACAAATGCTACTTTCTTAGCATCCCGTAAAGTCTTACGAGAAGCATATAAAAGTTAAGACATAACTTTTCTTAAAAGTTTTAAGAAAAAAAAACTATAACTTTTCTTATGTGATAACACTGACTGCATTGAAAAACACTGTGCTTTCAAAAAACAATCTGAAAGGCAAAGGGAAAAGAAAAATCCGTATGCTTTCCTTTGATAGAGAGGTGCTTCTCACTCTTTTTTTTTTAGGCTCTTGTACCAACCAACTCACGATGCAACAGCTTCAGGGCAGCATCAGGCTCTTGTTTGTGGGTTTGTGGCAGCCCTTTCCTGGCCTGGAGAGTGTGAAACGAGCGCTGGTGATGTCACCAAAAATTCCACATGGGAAACAACCCTAAACAAGCTCTATTTGCTAAAGAGAGAACTGCAGGAGAAGATTCTGTGTGACTTGGCCTTGAAGCATTTACATTTGTATTTGCATTAAGGAGTCAGCCCTCGCTGCAGGTCTGGGCAGGAGAGCCCAGAAACGAGAGGGGACACAATCACAATCTGTCACTCCATCCCAGAACGCCACCACACGCTCCCAGGGGCTGCACATCTCCCCTGGTTGTGATGGAGCACTTCCAGAGGCGAAGGAATTTCGAGGTTAACTTTCCCCCTCCCTGTCGCCCCAGCAGGACAGGGTGGTTTGCTTGGATTAAATAATTTTTAACTTTTTTTTCTGTTTTTCTTTTTGTTCAGTGACACAGTACTGGAAAACATTTTGGGCAGGACCCCCAGCGTGCTGCCAGCTCAAGATAAAGCCCTTTGCACCAGGAAGGATCTGGCATTCCATCAGTACAAATCACTGGAGAGGCTCCATAAAAAGAACACCTACATTTATGAACTGGATCATGGTGCTAATTCTACATCTCCCCACTTTTGACAGGCTGAAGAGAACTGAAAATTATCAGCCAAGCAAACTGACTGAAAACTTGATTAGCAGCTGGCAAAAGACTTCAGATGAAGCTGAGAAACCTCAGTGACGTCGAGAAAAGTAATCAGCAAAGTGGAAATTATTTCAGTTCAGCTTTTGCAACCTTTCAGGTAAATGGGGAGATTTCCTGTCTTCTTATCTAATCCAAGAACTGCCACTGACACATAAAGTGAAAAATAGAAAAATGGAGATTGATAGAATGGATGTTCCATATGGCAAGTCTTAAAATGTAACTAATTATGTTATAGCCAATAAGAAGAGCCACTCTTCAGATCTAGCCCTGACTCGATCTGTAAGTAAAATAGAAATGCTCCACACATTTGAAAATCATAATGCTGCTCTGTTTCTATTAAAATTGCCTTATTTAGAAGAATTGAAACAAAAATATAAGTATCTTCTTAGCTGTCCCCCTACACACAGCACTCAGATAATCATAAACTCAATGCAAGGCCTCTGTATATTCCTTTGCAATCATTTGCCTCCATAAGTTTCCCTCCAACAATCAATATTAAATAAAATGAACCTGAATTTCAGGCAAACACGGGCAGACTTTCAAAAACAAACTGACCAAAGACAATGGGGAAAGAGCATTTTTCATTGCAACGGACTGGAACAGAAAAGAACAAAAAAGCAGGATCTGACATATTTCTGCACCCCCCTAAAAAATGCAGTTTTTTAACTAATAAAACAGGATTGTAAATTCAAGTATTCCTAGCTGGCGTCAAACCACAACCTTCTACGTCAAAATGAGATAATTCTCCTGCTGATTTAAACAGAAATCTTTGCTAATCATGGGAAATGTCTTTGTAATCTACTTGTGTCCACGGCTGTTTAAAGAGTTCATAATCCATGGACTATTACAGATAAAAATGGAAAATAGGTATTTTCAAATGTAATTAGCCATATATTTAGGGAAAAAAAATAGGGTTTTGAAGAAAGTACTGCCAATCCCATTGCAGCTCTGAGGCAACTCTATGCACAGCTACAAGCACCTCCCAGAACATGTGGAAAAACTTCCAAAAGGTGAAATGGATATAAGAAGAAAAGCAGTTTTAAGTGTTACAAAGCCTTTGTGTGTAAGAACGAACAACTTTTTTCTGCTTGGAGATTTCATTTTCAGAAAAACCTGTTAAAGATGGAATTGAGAGGTAACTTCTTTCCAGTGAAATCCCAAAGGCAGAACCTCGGGGTGGTGAGGTTGGAAGGGTGGCCCAAGCCCAACCTCCCTCCTCGACCAGAGGTTGTCCATGCCCAGCTGGGTTTGGAATCCCACAAACCCGATGACACCTGTGAACATAAAATCATTTCCACACATTTCAAACCTGCTTACTTTTCCTGGGCTGGCTGCTCTGCCTCGTAAGCAGCCACCTTAGCTCCTGTCCCTGCTGGTTTTGCTGTCCTTTGCCTTCTCTTTCTCCTCGGAGCCGGGTCCACAACGTCTGGGCTGCCCAGGAGGGAGGAATCCCTTCGTTCTGGAGCTGCCAAGAGGAAAACCACTCAAGGTCAAAAGAAATCTAACATGAAGTGTTTCAAGACAACCCTTAAAATTTTTTTTTTTTGGTTTTCTTTCTTATGAAAATCTCCACACTGCCAGGATGGCCTCAGACAGCCTGGGAGAGGCTTCTGACATAAAGGCAAGGTCAAAAAGACTGAATTTAAACTAGAAAGATAATCTTGCCTTGATACCTCTTTGTAGCCAGTGGAGAGAAAGACCAGCAACCCCAAAGTGGACAATCTGTCTGGATTTTCACTCCCTCCTTTGCTGAAGCAGAGTGAAGCAGGCTCTGTCCAGGTTCATCTACCTATTTAAATTACCATGTAAATTCATAAAACACGCTTTATCTACACTTTAGCAACAAAGCCCTCTCCGCTTTGACAATTACCTACTCAAAACTCAAGTGTCAAGACAAACAGATCCTTCCTTAAGCTAAAACCTTCCATAAAAAAACCACCACCTATTAATGCATTCAGAAGTTATGCAGACATTTTTATTCCAGCTATCAACATCCTGCAGCGTATTTTCATTTGGCATGCCTGCTTTCAAAATGAAATCTTTAATTACCTATAATTTTCAGGACAACGGTATCCAGAACAGCACAAATTTCGGCTGAAATATATTAAATAATAACGTGGTGACTGAGGCTGAAGCTATTAGGGTAACTTCCCTGTTTATTACATTTCTGTGCATTTTAGGGAGGTTTAATCCTCATGTGGATGAAAGATGCCAATAATCTGGGACTCAACACAAAAGGTTTTCACAGAAAGTAAATAATAACGAGTCCTGTTTCTCCATTCCTTTCACAATTCTTATCCACGTGTCCTGAAAACGAAGCAGGGAGGTAACACACAGCCTGCAAGTGGCATTTTCACTGTTTCTCAAAGAAACACGTGTTTCTGGCCAAGAACACTGATAAATTAATCAGAGGCTCCCTGGAGCCAGCGCAGCACAGTGAAGCACATGCTTAACTTTTATTAACATTAAATATTCACCAGTCTGCTACATCACAGACTTGCAGATGTTTGCAGGGTGACCACAGGTATCAGCTGATGTATTTCCAAGGCATGAGCTAACTAACAAGTTCCAAAGTCCAGCACAGACAAGATACATTCCTACAAAAAATGCTGAAAAGGGTTAAACGACAGCCTAAGTCTCCATACTGAACTTTAACTAGACAGGCACACTCCTCCAGGGTTAAATGCTGGAAATATGTTTATGATCGTTACTCTTCACTCTTTACCTGGGGCACTGTGTCCAACATTTCCACAAACATTATTTCATGGGTTTCAACATCACTGCCCAAAGTTGGCCTCTTCATGTTGAACACACAGAGAACAGTTCACAGTCAAGAACCCAACCAACCTGAACAATTTCACTGTCATAACTCTTATCCTTCCTTTTTTCTCTTCTCCTTCCACAACCTCTGCTTCAGCCAAAAAGCAGATCCAGAGGTGAACCTCATACACAAAACCTACATTTCCCCAACATAATAAAACAACATCTCCGTGTTTTCACCTGTTCAATGTGCACTGGTGATCGCAGCCCTCGTGCTCAACCTTTTTTTTTGCTGTTTAGACACAGAATTCTGCCTTGTCTAAAATGAATTTCAATATATTTTTTCTTTTGTTTCTAAAAAAATAATTTATTTTAATATTACCAAAGGCAAGGCTTCTTATTCAGGCAGAATTCAGTCTCACAAACAGCAGCAGACTGGCTCATGGGTGAGGGTTGATCACCACAGGCTTGGGGCTTTTTGTTGTGTTTGTTTGCTTCTGTCAAGCCCAAACCCTCAGAACTGCTAAAGAAAGGATGGAATACACTTGACTCTCTCACAGCACCATGCATCACCACTGGACTTTAAACACACACCCACTGCTGCTGCCCAAAAATAATTCCCATTAATGAATTCATTTATAGCACTTGACTAAAAGCCAAAGAAAGCTTCAGCAAAATATTATTCATTGCTCAACGTAAAAATCATTTGGAAAAATGAGAGACAGTCTTAGGCACAAGCCTAGTTTTTCATTCTGGAAATATTTTCTGTCTAAATTTAAGCAGAGTTTTAAGGAAGCAAAGCTCCTTGACTCCTCGTGAAATTAAATTTTTTACTTTTATATTATGTAATTCAATATGAACGACTGTTATACCTTTGAGAGGCATGGTAGCAATTTAAACACAGACAAGAGTACTGCTGGATGAAAAACAGTAATTAAACCTCCTACACCAAACATTGATTAAGAAAAGAAAATATTCCCAACACATAACACACTTCCTGCAGGTGAGTAACTGCAAGAAATAAGATTGATAAGAGAGCAAGAAGGGGATCATGGTTCAAGTACTGAAAGAATATTTGTGCCAAGAAGATAAAAACTCCTGGCTGGTTGGAGGGGGTTTTGTTGTTTTGGGGGTTCTTTTTTGTAATTTTGAATAGTGATATTATTTGGTGGGTTGAGGGAGCTTTCCAACAGGATATTCTAGAAAATAACTGAAAATTAGAAATAGCTGTCATTGGCTTGGAAGAGCCAGGATGAAATGAAGTCAATGCAGCCCCACAATGCTGGGGACCTGGAAACAGAAGATGCCTTTAATACAGAAAAATGCCAAGACTCATCCTCGAGACATTTGGAAATACAGCATCAGGATCTCTGAAACGACAGGAATTAATTTCTGCAGCCTAGTTATAGACAGGCAGTCCAGTTAGATTCCACAATACACGCCTGCATTACTTAATTTTGATACACAGAAGCCAACTGTTTGAAAAGAAATACCTTCCAACCTGTCATATCCACCTCTCAGTGTGGAAAAAACCCAACTCTGTGCACCTTCATTCTCTGCATCATCACCTCCAATGAAAATCCTACAGCTGTGACTTGTCTAATTACCCATGACAGTGCCACTGAGAAAACAGGATCCAGATCCTCTCAGTGCAGCAATAAAGGGCTAAAATCAGCACCAAAAGCTTAGTTTTGCCATAAAAAATACAAACAGGGACCAAAGCAAGCAAAAAATAAGCAGAAGGCTTCCAAGATTGAGGAATTTGTTTGCCTACAATGACCTAACTTCACACAGAATACACAGCCTCGATGTCCAAATTATGAATGGTGGACCATAGGCAAGAAAAAAAAGCTGCAATTAATGAGGTTTTACCTATAGGAAACACAGTCACAGCTATCACTTCTCCTCACCTTGCCGTTATATGGTCAAGATATAACAAAGGATCAAATGGATTCAAGGAATATTCACATTTTCAGCCTGTACCACTAAATGAAATGTATTTTAGTTTCATCACAATAAAGAACTTGCAGTGATTTAAATTAAAAAAAAAGCTTTTCCAGATTGGTACAGAACAGGAAATACTCCTAAAGGACACAGGCATTTATCCTGAAGAAAAGCTTTTATTTAAAATTACCTCCTGCCCTGGAGGTTTCATCAAGAGCAGCACAGAATCCCGTCAATTTCAACTTCTCTTCTGAATGAAAATTTATCTTTTTCATCAGAGTAGTAAAGATTTAGGAAAATTTGTTCAGGTTTCCAGATACTAACGCTATTGTAGCTCCCCTAAATTCCTCCCAGAGCCCTCCTGTCAGCAGAGCAGAATTCCCTGGCTGAATTCTGCCGGACTCCAGGCAGCCTGTGCTGCTCCATGGAATTAACCAACCGAACTTCCAAGCTCTGCTCTTTCATGGAGCTGATGATTTAACTTAAAATCAGCACCAATATTAGACAAAATGGGCTGAGAGGTGACTGAATGGTCACCAAACCATCCCCTGAGGAGCACCAGGACTGCCTGCGAGAGCTGCCAGGGAAAGGCAAGAACAGAGAGGGAGCAGAACTCATCGCTTTAATCCCTGACTGTAGAGTAACTCCAGCAATTCAGTGCTTTCTCAATCCCAGCCCAATTCCCCAGGGATCACCATGGCTGATAATAATTAGCATCTCTCTGACAGCCTCAGCAGAGCCTTCCAAAGGAAGGGCTCTGGAAATTAACACGTCCCACGGATGCAGGCAGTATCTGCAAAGCAGGATTAAGTCGTTCTTGACAGGCAATTGAGGGAACACCATTGCTACCCACACCAAAACTACCCTGTGCATGCAGATCCCGGCCACAATCGGGCATTTTTGGTGAGAAATTGACCTATTTAGATCACTCAGAGATCCAGAATTAAACACTGGGGTTTACAGTCTGTGCATTTGCTGCAGTGAAAGCAACAGGAACATGTCACTGTATTAATTTTAGGAAAACAGCAAGAGCCATTCCCCCATTCCCTTTGTTCTGCCCTACTGTATATTTCATTCTTTGTATAAATTTGGGTTTACTGCACCGTAATCCCCTGGGGCCGAGAGGCAGTTGGGACCGAGGTTCTATAAATTCTCTGTCAGCCGGTTATTAACGTTTATTTTTACAAAGAATATCTCCATGGGAAGTGTTTATGAAGACACATTTTAAAACAGCTCCAGCAAAAAGTTTAGATCCAGCTACACAAAATTTATAAATTGTATTCAGCTCAGTAAGGAAGTTTACATTTCACTCTTCTAGGCTGTATTACAACTGAGTTTTCTATTTGCAAGGACTGTTCTTTTCCTGACATCATCCTTTTCTAAAACCTTTTAAAATACAATACTTTTAAAAAAACCAAAAAACAACCAAACCAAACAAAGAACACCACACAAAACAAAAAACAAACAGAAAAACTCCCCACAAAAACACAAAAACCCAAAATAAAAACCCCCAAAAAACAAAACCAAAAAACCCAACCAAACAAGAAAACAAACAAACAAAACAACACCAAAAACCACCAAACAAACAAACAAAAAAACCAAAAAAAACACCAAAAAAACCCAAAAACAAACAAACAAAAAAAAAACAAAAACAAAAACAAAAACAAAACAAAAAAAAAACAAAAAAAAAAAAAAAAAAAAACAAAAAAAAAAAACCACCCCCAAAACCCAAACAAAAACAGAGAAAAAAAAACAACCAAAACCATCCCACAAAACACCCTTATTTCAAACCTGCAGGGAAACTAATCAAGTTATGGTAAAATCTGTTTGCCATAAGGTTTCCTTCTCAACACTTATTTGTTGGAGAAAACCCAGGTGCTCATCTGTTGCCATCTCATATTGTCTTGAAACCACATGGCAAAAAAAATTAGGGTAAATTTGACACAAAAATAATAAGTTTGGTCAGGAAGCATGAAAAAGTCTCTTTTCATCTATCAAAATGTAAGAGGGTAAAAAAAGAATGCATTTTACACATATCCAAGAGACTCTGAGGGAGCTCATTAATTTTAATCATCAAAACCATGATCTGTAATAGAAATCCCTCTTTTAAAAAAATACCTTGAGAAGGGAAATTTCAATGAACCACATAATCAGAGGAGAGATATTAATTTTCAATAATCCACATTAATATGTGCTCTGCCGAAAACACTTCAGTAGTATCGCAATCCTAAAAAAGTCCCTGGTTACAAGCATTGCTAAAGGTTATGATTTTGCTTGAAAATACCACAAATTTATAGCATCTCTAGCCCCTAAAAGCACCTCCCTCACAGCACAAAGAGAAAGCTTTGGGATGTGCTCAGACCCTTCCTGATGCGGGTCAGGCAGGTGCTCTGCTGAGGCAACGTTTTGCAATTTCAGTGTGGACACCTAAAAATCTCCTAACAATTGCAGTTGTTTCCCCTGCTTTATTTTCTATATTTTCCATATTTTCTGCTTTGACAGAAGCAGCACCGAGGCCGGCGACTCGTGGTTTCAGGCTCGACCAGGGGCTGTTTGGGGGACAAGTTTCAGGCTGCTCAGCAACAGCTTTTCAACAACCCACCGCAACTCCTGATTTACTGCGGGAACCTCTTCTCCCTCTCTGGCCCTCAAATCTTTCCAAAACTCTGCACTAAAGGCTGATTCTCCGTGCCCCGTGGCTGGAGGCGCCGTCATCCAGCACACCAGCGCGTCCAAACCCAGGCATCAGCACTAAAAAAGGTCGCGGGTCTGGAAAGGTTGGGATGAGCTCAGCCTCCCGGGTGTGACTGTTTGCTGGAGTCATCCTCTGGGCTCCCGGGATGTCCCGTTTGGATCATCTGTACCACCCAGGGTGGAGGTAGGAGGCTTCTGGACATAACTCCCGGGAGGCGTGAGGCACCACGCGGGTCGAGTAAACAAAACAACAAAGCAGACGGACACGAGAGCTGAAGTCATGGGGCTGCGGGGAGCTTTGGAAAGGATTTCTGGGCTGTGATGTCTCAATTCAATGTGAGGTAGTGGAGCCCGGAGTAATTTCTCACCAGGCTCGTAAAGCACAAGCCTCATGCCTGGAATTCCATCGTTTTTGCTCGGCTTGGATTTTCTGGAGTCTGAGCTGATGTCGCTCAGCCTGCCCAGCAGAGCCAGGCCCTGGCACCAGCAGTGGTGGGGCTTCCAAGGATCACCTCTAAGGTTACCCCACGTGTCAGAAACCACTATTATCCCTAACCCCTGGCTGTGTGGATGCGGAGCCTGAGGTCTGAAAGTCAGTCCTAAAGAAGAATGTGAATAATCAACATCATTTACCGAATTCAAACCAGTAAGTGATTATTTTGTTAACCTTTATGTAGTCATAAAACCACAGAATCACAGGCTGTTTTGGGTTGGAAGGGATCTTAAAGCCCATCCAGTCCCACCCCTGCCATGGGCAGGGACACCTCCCACTGTCCCAGGGTGTTCCAAGCCCCGTCCAGCCTGGCCTGGGATACTTCCAGGGATGGGGACTCCACAACCTGAGCAGGTAACAGTCACCTGTGCTGTGACTTGGAATGGGAAGATAAGTGACAGATCTGCTCATGAGCACTTTGCAACAGGGCTTCTGAATTAATACCAACAGATGAGTCTCAAACCCCTCATGCATGCAGTGAGAGCTGCTGCTGCTCCTGTGAGAGATTCTTCACTCATCATCTCCTGGATGGAGAAATACAGAAGGGCGACTGAAAGATCTGTGGACAACACAGCCTTTTGACTTTATT
Source organism: Mohoua ochrocephala (assembly GCA_013398855.1). Classification (NCBI taxonomy): domain Eukaryota; kingdom Metazoa; phylum Chordata; class Aves; order Passeriformes; family Acanthizidae; genus Mohoua; species Mohoua ochrocephala. Next base: position 12,823 of record VZTA01008214.1, read on the forward strand.
TGGCTTTACTTTGACTTTCTCAGCCAGCAGTGTGCTCAGAAGGCCAGTGGCACCTGACCT